>LN891259.1:25503-36234 GCA_900010015.1 Tuber aestivum
GACTGCCCTCCGACGACCGAGATCCGGTAGAGCTAGCGGCTCCCGGGCGACTCAGCGCAGCACCGGCAGGCTCGATGGGGCAATGGACAGCCCCAGTGCCCCCCGACACATTCTCCCTGCCCTGTCCCTCCACCCAGGTAAGGGAAAATACGACGGGTCGTGACGAATCCAAAGTCCAGACCCCGACGCGTTCGCTCGGCAGCGGAGCACGTCGCAATACCGACGCCTGATCTTTCTTTCGTCTCTTTGAGGTTTTTTTCTCTGCTTTGGTTTTCGGTGAGTTCTTTCTTTCCCTTGCTTTTTTTTGCTATTATTTTTAACTTGCTTCCAGCCCCTTTTTCTCGTTTCCATTTTTGCATCTTGTATATATTCTTAATCCCCGTTTCTTGCTTCGGCATTCTGTATCCTTAGACCTCATTTTTTTTGCTGTCCGTGTTTCCTTTGCCCCTTGCCTGGGCTTGTATTCTTAGTTAGCCCTTGTATTCTTAGTTAGTTAGCTAGAAATCAAAATTTTAGCTTAATTTTGTTCCTGTCGCGCCCACTATCGCCGTTCTAGCTTGGCGTCAAGAGTTTGCCTCTGGAGCGCTGCTGTGATTGGTTTACATGATGGAATCCTCCCAGCCGCCCAGCCTAGTGGATTCGGCGTCCGGAGTTCAGATTAGATTCAACCAATCCCTTTTAGACATGGGCAGTTTTACTAAAGAATCCAGGTTGCTACAAAACACCATTTGTGGCTAGATGGACGCCAACTCGTAGCGGTAGCACCCTTTTCATTTCCACAGCCATCTCACCAGGCTGCCTGTGTGATTCGGGGACGCGGAGAGTCTGGAGAAAGTTCAGAGAGAGGCTGGCGAAAGTTCAGAAAAAGGATTTTCGTACCTGATTCTTTGCCTCCAATACCGAGTGATACCATGTGCTTCCCAACCCCCTTAAATGTAGTGTTTTGGTATAAGAACCGGCGCGTAGTTGGACGCAAGAGGTTTCTACGCCTACCTACTCTTGTCCACACCCAGAATACCACTTTCCTACACTTTGAATCCCAACTTTGGTGCAAGATACTGCAGGTTAATACAATTACATCATGCACAAGGATTCACAGGCCCACTCCCGCAGTCAGCCAAACCCCCGAGCAGGCAATCCGAATGGACTCAGACGCAGCGCCGGATCCGGGACGACGGCATTCGAAAAATCAAGACCGGCAACCCAACAAAATGAAACACACAGGGCACCGAGCACACGGCTGAGCGAGCGTTCATCACGTCCGAGTTCTTCTCCACCGCCAATTGCAAGCCAAGCAGCAAGACTACCAAAGCGTCCCCGGAAGAACATATCACAGACCATGGCATATACAGAAGTAGAAACCAAACACGACGCACAACTCGATACGGAACCTGTACAGGTATCTGACGATAGCAGGGATGAGTACCAAAATACGCCAGTATCCGAGGAATCCGAACCAGACATCGGACCTGATCCGGAAGATATTGAGATCGCTGATGGCACCACACCAGGGCGGGCTCGGGGAGCACAATCTGGGAAGTGAGAGGGGCAGGAATGCACAAAAACCGTTCGGATCTCAACCATGTCAGGATCACAGGACGTCGTGCCTACCCCGCAAATGCCAGTGCTTCAAAGCCGCATAATTCAGGGCAGGGCGTACAGTCCTGCGATCCTTCCATCATCAAGTTCAGCTCGTGATTCATCTCCAGCAGACAGCAGAGGGGCAAGCTCGTCTGTTATCAGAAGTTCCAGCCCAGCAGTTGATCCGGGTACACCTCAACGGGGGGGAACCGGGGCGTAAATCCCACGCGCCGGAATTTTGAGACCGGACCTGAACGTCCGATACTAGAAATGGCCTAGACTTTGATTCTCCGTTACACCCTTTTTGTTGACCCACTGCCAAATGTGGTTGCTTTGATGGCCAAGATACACAGCGTTTGGTGCGAGGCGCTGGATAAGACGTCAGAGCCTGACGATATTGAGCCATCAGTGCATATTTTGAACCTTGTAAGTCAGCAAGCAAGGACCGGATGCTCTGCAGATTGGTAACAAAGATAGATACGACAAAAATACTCTGGGGTAAGGTCACAATACGTCTACCATCTGAAGCATAACATGTAAAATTATACGAACTGCCCCAGGACCCTGCAGCTGTCCAGCGCAGGGTTGAATATCTCTTAGAAGGGGATCGGTTTATGTGCGACCCGGTCGGGTATGAGGTTGGTCACTGGCAGCAGAATTGGTAGACCTTGGATTCTTGCTAACTCAAACTAAACTGTGCACAGAATCTCAGTTTCAGATTCCTTGCGCCTCAGATCGCCGCTGCTATCTATGGCGAGTATTTCGCGGGAAAGAAAATGCGAGGTATTCTAGAACCCGACTTTATAACGGAGATCAACGGCACTATGGTGTGTTTGACTTGTGCTATAATCTGCCATAGACTTAGCGTGTGGCAGACGGGGGCATACGTGGAACCGAGAGACTTCAAGCCTGATGTGGCAGGAGGTAAGATGCTCCCGAAACTCTTCATGCTGCGTTCGACAGCGATCCGACTAACATATCGCTCTCGCGCAAGAGGTCTTTGCGAGGCAGGTTCGAACGTGGCGGAAATGTCCGGCGTGTGTACAGGACAGGATTCTCGCAGGAATCCGGCGGACTATCACCCCAAAGGTCGAGCAACAATATGGCGTCCAGGAAGATCGAGGGGAAGGCTACGATGATGACTGGGATGCTGTTGCGGCGGAACTGGAGAACCGGAAATCTAGGCAATCGCACCGGCAGTCACGCCGGCAGAGCTACACTGCGCCTGAATCACCCATGATATCACGATTGGTAAGCGGAGATAGCCGGAATCTATCGCAGGACACTGATGTGACACCAGATTTTGTCCAGACATCGGGGAGCCCAGCGCTAGCGTTCTGACTTGGTGACCCAAGCAGCCAGGATGATACCCTAGAGTGCGGCATTGACAGATCATCTCAGGTGTCACGACTCTTGTTGAGTTTAGGCGATTCACAAGGCACGAAAGCGGCGCCCGTAGGACTGTCGGGCAGTTACGATTGTGCACCATTGAGCCTGTGAGGGAAGGGTGGGGATATCCAAAGGGGGGGGGGAGGGGGTACTTCAGGAGAATTGATGAGGGGGAGAGGGTATTTTAGGAGAATTGATGAGGGGGAGGAATACATGTAATAAGGGAATAAATTGCAGAGAGATGACGTGACGCTAAACTCCATAGACGTCCTGTAGCTACTTGTACGAAACTTGAAGTTCACGACGCAATCATGCACTGTAAAAGAGCTAAAGGTGAAGAAAACAGAACCAGGCCCAACAGTAGAAATTGTGGGAAAAATGTATCAATCCGGACGTGTGCGTGGAGAACACGAGACCAGAGCGAAATGGGGGCCGGGCATGGTCCCGATCACAGACGAAATATTCACGGGGTGTCAGGATTTTGGAACCAGATACCATGATATCCGGATAAACCAAGAGTGCTATGTAGACGTCCAGATAGGAGGACGAACATACCAGAACCGCCCAGAGTTGTCAAGGAGATGGGGCGTCGAGTCCAGATGGTAAGGCGCGCCGTTAACCGAGTTAGGAGAGGGGAGGATTCAGTAATGGGGATCAGGATGGAGAACGGGAGGAGTTAGGTAGTTACAGCGCGATGTGCTCAGGTGCCGGGGGATTGGGACGATGAGGGGGTGCGGCATAGTCAGTCCGGACGTAGCGGGCGTCGGGAGCGACGTCCAGATGGGAGCAGGGCGCGGCAATGCGAAAGCGGGGAGTTCGGGCGCCAGGACGCCGTGGCATTGCGTCCTGAGTAACGGTTTGCGTCCTGTGCGTCCTGTGCGTCAGACGCACAGGACGCACAGGACGCAAGCATCTTTTTTTGCTGATGAACTATTATATAGCCACTGATTGTCTCCAGAGTTTTTCCTGCTTTAGGAAAATGAGTCAGATTTTATGATCACACTTAGTGTTCGTTACGGGGGGGGCGGGGCGGGTTTCGCACTCAGGGGCCCCGCCGTTACACAGCCGCGGGGGGGACATTTCAAAGGTAGTCCCCGCCCCGCCCCCGTCCGGGGCCCTACCCAGCTCTTTCCCTGGACGGGGCCCCGTTTCGAGTCTGCTAAATTAGACAGGAGGCGGTCAGGGGCGTGGGCGGGGCAGGCCCCTGAGTGGGTGACGGGGTGGGGAAAGCCCAAAAAAACACCCTGCCCCGTGCTAGTGGGCGGGCTGGGGCGGGGAACGGGGCCGGGGGCCTGGCTTTTTCGGGGCCCCGGAGGCCCCGTAACGAACACTAGTCACACAAAAAGCTTTTTTTATGTATTCATGCTTAAATTCAAGTATGTATGACTTTCCATATGCCAAGCAACTGGATCCCCTATTTGGCTTACTCTGGCACACGTAAAAAAAAAAAAACCTCTGTTTTCCAATCATTGGAAAATGAGTGAGATTCTATGGTGGCATTCTAAGTTTTTTATGTATTCATACTTAAATTCAATTATGCACCACTTCCCCTATGCCAAGCCATTAGAGACCCCATTTGAACTACTCTGGAACAGGTAAATAAACAAAAAATCTGTTTTCCAATCTTTGGAAAATACGTGAGATTCCCTGATTGGACCCTAATTGCTTTAGGTATTTATGTTTATGTCTAATTATGTACCAATTTGCATATGCCAAGCTGCTAGATACCCCATTTGAACTACTAAGAAACTGTTAAAGATGAAAAAAATACTGTCTTCTACTATTTTCAGGTCAGAATTGGCTGATTTATTGTATGATTTACTATTTTAAGGTAATAGCCATGCCTATTTGGGGGTGCCAAGAACTTTACTACCCCAATTTGGCCTGTTAAAACATATTGGAATTAAAAAATCCCCACTTTTTCCACTCTACAGATGCATTTTCTGCCAATAAAGTACCTATTTATTGCGGTATTCATTGCGGTACCCCCCACAACCTCCATAGAATCTGCCCTAATTGTTTCCAAAACTTTAAAGAATCCCCAAAACCTCATTCTACACTGTTCTATCACTTTAAAATTCTACTCTCATCCTCCATCTCTGCTACACCTCTGGCGCTTGAAAACTCAACACCATCGTTACTATCGTGGCTTTCATCGTCTAGCACCACCACCCCACCCCGTCTCCCCCCATCTAGCCACGGCTGCAGGAGGTGGGCTCGCTTTCCCTCTCCCTTGAGGCCTTTATTTATTTATCGGCTCTCTTAGTTCTATCCTTGATTGTGGTCTTTCGTCTTCGTAATGTTTCCCCTCTTCCTACCCCGCCTCGCTTAGGCGTTGGCACGGTCCGCAACCCCCTTTTTCAACCTCAACAGACAGCCGGCACTACAGTTACAGTAGGAGAGAACAGCTTACAGGCTACGGTCGATCTCTCCATTCTCTTGCTCCCCTAAGATGCTGCCTAGTCGGACACGAATGCCATTACCGATAGTTGTTGTTCACGGATTTGAAGCTGCCCCTCCTCTCCCCCTCCCTACGGTTGGATCGGCAGGCACCCTACTGCCACCTCCTCTCAAGCTGGCACCTTACTGCCTCAATCGTCGGTTGTCCCGGAGGGCACACGCTCGCTGGCACGCCTGCCACACACCTCCTCTCCTTTCTTGTCGGTCGCTGCCTTCGGGGTGGTTTTCCTTATACCCTTTGTGCCCTGGGCTTCGGCTCCCTCCTCCTGGCCCTCGTCATATGGCCTAGGGGTTCCTATGGTGGATTTGAGTTGTGGCCATTGGCCTCTAGTGGGTTCGGTTTGGGTTTCTGCCTTTAGGTGTTTCGTTCTTGTGGCTGGGCGTGTTCTTGGTTAACTATCGGGTAGCTAGCTTTCTTTTGTCCGTTGGCGGGGGGGGTTATTGGTTCGTAGTTTACGGGAAGGATTTCAGGCCGGAGTAGTTTTTTCTACCCCAGAGAGTTTTTTTAGCTCTGTCGTTCGGCCTGGTCTGGGGGGGGGGCGGTTTTTTAGGTGTCATAGCTAGCACTCCATATGCCTTTTTGTCCCATAAACAAATAATAAAATCAGTCAAACAAAAAAAAAAACAAAAAACAATTTAACATTCTACTCTTACTTATATATTTTGTCTCTTATAACTCATTTTCTGTTTCTTATGAAACTATTACTCTTACTATCTGTCAAGATCATGTCCTGCGACCTCGCCGAAATCTTAACTACCTATATTATTCCTATCTTATAACTTTCAGAAATTCCTCTTTTCTCACTCCCCCATTCCTGCATTACCAGCTCCTGTTGTCTTGCCCTAGTACTTTCTTTTCTTGGTTATCTCACTCTTTTTTTCTCATCTTCCTTACTGTCATACATTTCTTGATCATGGCTCGCAAGCTGGGATGTCCCTCATGTAATGGTAATAGAAATGCCCTTAATTTCAACTGCAAAGACTAAGGCAGGCATCCCTCCAGTCCTGCCTTCTTTTCTCTTCCAACATGGTCCTCACCTCTTAACCTCTTAGACTTACCCTGGATACACTGTGTGGTTAGCCTGACTTAGAACTAATAAAACTCCTGTTATCCTTCTAGATGACTAATACATAGGAGAACACATATATGGCAAAGACCTTGAATACATATAGGATATAGAAAAGTTCACTAACGGGCCACCTACCTAATTGAATAGAAAGCCAAAACAGAACCTACCAGTGTGTAGAGTAGAGTGTACTATTGTAAGCACTATGTACTAGAGCTACATTCTCAGTAGATTAGTAAGTGGCATCTGAGGTCTCCAATGGTGCAGATGACTCTCCAAGAGTGGTGCTGTGATGAAGAGAGTTAGAGTCAAAGGCAGGAGCTGCTGAAGCCAAGGGGAAGAGGGGCTTCCAGCTGAGGACTAAGAGATTAGCAGAGGATTGGATGATGCCCCCAGTGACATTAGAGCTAGACAACAGCAGGTACTGACAGAGGCTGGCAGTGAGAAAGCCGGTAGAAGAACAGGTTTAGCAAGTTGAGCACTGCAGCCAAGGGCTTGGGCAGTATGGTGCTAGCAGATTCCAAGATAAGGAGGAGAGGAAGGCAAAACCATAGGGCAGTCAGGCTGCAGCCAGGATTACAGAGCTAAGTTATAGGCCCTACCACTAAGCAGCTATATTCCAGCTTCCCTCAAGTAGTCTACCTCTGCAAGAAAAAGTGTCATTTAGTAGGGGGCCTACTACCAACACGCCTAGTAAAGAGTCCTAGCCATGAAGTCCAGATAGCCTAGAGGACCACCAGGCCGACTGACCAAAAGGCAGACTGTGCAAGTACCAGCCTAACCTAGTAAAAGCAGAATCAGAGAAGGGAGTAGCATTGTGAAACTCCTGTAGCATGCAAAATAATTGCCTAAGAGGATTAACCACGGTGGGAGGACTCTCAAAGCAAGAGCAAGGGCCAGGAGAAAGAGAAGGCATCAGAAAAGACCTCTACACCCTAGAAGGAGAGATGCAAGGCAAGAATAATGTGACAATAGTCCTCAAATATTGAGTCATGCCTAAATAGGAAATATTTTTCAATGCCTCAAGGTATAGCAGAAATAGAGAATAGCTTATCTTACTTCTTCTATTTACTATCTTATACCTCTTTATTATTCTCACATTCTTCCTCTACTTCCCTTTCTTAGATAATTGTCTATTCTTTACATTACTTTACTCTGCTCTATTACCTGCTCCTCTACCTATATTAGTAAATATAAATTACATATACTCTCCATATCAGGTCCGTCAGACATACAGGATATAAGAGATATAAACTGTTACTCAGAAGGTAACTCTGTAACCCCATGCGGTTCTAACTGCAGCCTTTCTTATTTCCCTGTTCGACTCCTATGCTGACTTGATATTTCTCCCTATGTCTGCAATCTCTTAACTATCTATATTAGGAGGTAGGGAACTCTTACTTCAATGAGTAGTATATACTTAATCTCCTGTTATGATATCTTAAATATGATACAAAAACTTTGTTATAATAAAAGTAAAGTAGAATGAATATATTATTAAGCTCTGTTTTCTACTCAATGATGACAACTGAAACCTAAGAATTTTATTGTCTATTTTTTATTGGTTTGACTTATTTTTATTTTTATTAAATTATTCAAAAAGCCATATACCACTATACCTCTAAGGTTTAAAAACAGGATACCCCTTAACTCTGGTCTAATATTAGAGCTAAAATAGTTCACAGGTCTAGAACTAACTACTTCTATTTAAAATGCCAGTAGCTACCTGCTCTACCAAACAACCACCACCAACAAGCAACAAAGAAAACTAACTAGCTGACAGTAAACTAGGAACTTGCTCTACCCTGAGAGTCAAACATCTAAAGTCAATAACCTAAACCAAATCAGTGAAGACTGAAGATTACTACCGATAAGCCAGATAAACTAAAACCAGAAAGTTAACATAAGGGCTAAGGGGGGGTGGCAGAAGTCCAGGCAGTTGATAGTACAAGGGAAATTCAACTAGCCAATTATGTAAGTAAGGTAGAGGAGGAAAGTGACAAATATCTGGAGGACAAAGTACTCCAACAAGGAATAGAACCAGGAGGATCAAGAAATAAAGTAAGACTTCAAGAGGGAAGGAAACCCAGGATACCTCCTATAGGTGAGGCCAAAGAGAGATGTGAGAGGAGTAGTGGTGCTAAACAAGTAAAGTTACAATAGTAATCTTAGTATTGAGTTTTCAATTTCTGAAGGTATAATACAAATAGAGGATGAACTAGGAGCCAGAGATTGTTTTGTATTTCTTTTTTGTTGGACTGGCTTAAATTTATATTTATAGAAGAAAAAGATATATTGAACGGTAGCTATCATAACTAAAAAAATACCACTACCTGACCTGGGCCAAACTACAGAGTAAAACGAACTCTTGAAGATAAAAAAAACAACTCCTGCCAGAAATCCCTTTCATCAACTACTCTACCTAGGAAAACTTCAAACGTCAAGCAGAAATAAAAACTGACTACCTGATAGTGAACCCAAAACTTGTCCAACCAGAAGACTAGAACACCTTAAGTCAGAAACCTAAACTAAACCTAATAGAGGACCAGGCATGAAAACTACAGAATTCTAAAACAAGAGAAGAGCATAGCAGACAGGGGATAGGGTGTATTAAGAATCCTACTAGGGATGGTGCTGTGACAAGTAATGATACTCAACTTACTAGAGGCCCCCTCAAGACCTTGAGGGAAAGTGTTTATAGGATTAACTTGAATAACATTCTTGTTGTGGTGAAGAGTAGACAAAATTTGGTTAAGAGGTTGCTTGTTTTGTTGAGTAGGATATTAGCTTGTTTAGGAAACAGGGCAAAGCTGCCCCTACTAATCCTCAACCAACCTCATTCTGGACTCTGAATAATTTTACAAGCTGCCCTGCTAAAGACCTCAAGAAAACGCATACTTTAGTAGTATTTGAATTTTACTAATACTGAAAGATAATAATAAAAATCTTAAAGTAGTTAATAGATTAATTGTTTTATTGAGTTGTTATTTGATTATTAGTTATATTGATATTAAGAAGTTTATATAGTAGGGCTAACCATATTTATAAATCTAAGCAATTTTCATAGCTACCCTTCATAAGATGTTGAGAACTATGCAGTTAATAGCTTACAGTTTTTAATAATTTTAAAAAATCAAAGGAGCAGATATTGTTTGATACAAAGTATAACTGGTTGGTTTACCTTTCTGATTAAATTGTTAGTGCGATTACTATTGGATCTAATAAACTGTTGGGGTAACTTACTCCTATGAATGTTCAGATTCTCTCATACAGAGATCTGTATAATTTTTATAATAGCCCTGCTTATGACCTCAAGCTGTTTTCAAGTTAGTAATTTGAATTCTAATTAGTAGCCCTCCTTAAAACCTCATAGATTGCTCTATTCTGAGGTTACTGATTTTTATTTCTTTTCAAACTGACAGTAGCATATATAATTTGCCACAAAGTACCATTATTTTATTCTATTTATTGTTAGGTTATTGATACTATTAGTATTAGGTTTATTAAAAGATTGGAGTCAACTCATTTGTACAAACTTCCAGATTATCTCATTTGGAGAATCTTTATAATTTGCATAGTAGTCTGGCCTAAGACACTAAACATATTTCAAGTTAACAAACTTGAACTGTCATTAGCTGCCACCTTAAGACCTTGAGGATGTTTTCATACAGTTTCAACTTATAAATTAGTTGAAAATTGTATAATAGAGATTTTATAATATTATAATAGCCATTTATTATATAGTCCAGTATATTAGTAAATTGTTATCTTAGTATTTTATTACTTAAGAGGTAGGGCTTATCTAATAGTATTTCTTACTATCTTCTTTATTTTGTATTTTTCTTGCTTATTTTCCTTTTTTATTATTATTATTAGTAGTAGTAGTATTGTTGTTGTTCTTATTGTTATTGTTTTTTCTTAATTTTTATTATTATTATTGCTGTAATAGTTATTATTATTAATTTTATTATTATTATTATTATTATTATTATTATTCTTATTATAATCATTATTGTTGTTGTTGTTAATGTTATTGTTATTGTTATTATTATTATTATTATTATTCTGATTATAATTATTATTGTTATTGTAGTTGTTATTGTATTTGTTATTATTGTATTTGTTGTTGTTGTTGTTGTTGTTGTTGTTGTTGTTGTTGTTGTTGTTGTTGTTGTTGTTGTTGTTGTTGTTGTTGTTGTTGTTGTTGTAGTTGTTATCATGATTATTATTTTTA
>LN891259.1:59528-74562 GCA_900010015.1 Tuber aestivum
TCTGCGGGGGGCCTCCTATCTTAGTGTCCTTCGGACGTCGCTTCCCGCTTGAATGAGTGCAGTCGGCCTTTGGGGCCTACATGGCTTGCTACTAACCTTTCTTTCCTCTTTTTGGGATTTCCCAGCGGGTTTTCCTGGGCCTTCCTGCTTTCTTCTTAGTTAAGGTTTCCTTGTTCATCCATCTAGCCGGGCTTGGGTTTCTTTTCTCTGAGGCACGATGTGCGGTTGGCTCCATGCCAGAGGGGCTTGGGGGGTTGGCTTTTTCCCGTGGCGAGAGGAGGGATATGGGTTTTTTGTCGTCATAGCTAGCGCTCCATATGTTTTTTGTACCCTAAATAAATAATCAATGAGTCAAACAAATAGAAGAAAAAAACAAATCCTTAACTTTCAGGCCATCCTCCGTCTCCGCTACACCTCCGGTCATTGAAACATATTTCCTAATTGGGAACGACTCAACACCGAGGAATCATCACCTCTTTTCTTAGCCTTGCACCCCCCCGCCGCGGGGTGCAGGCAGTTTCTTTCCATCCTTTCGCCCATCGGGACCTCTTTCCTACTCCTTCTGCTGTCTGGCATCTCGCTTCCGCTGGACGGGGGTCCTCCCCTCACCCTGGGGGCCTCATGGTAAGGCCTCTAACCGGTCTACCCCGCTTTTGCTCCATCTCGATTAGCATCAGTACTGTCAGCTTTGGTGGCTGGATGAAGGCTGAACGGTCACTTGGGCTGGTGGTACTCTGGGCTATCAGACGTAGCTCTGCCTACTCCGGTGACCTCAGTTGCAGCCTCCTACCGTATTGTTTGGCCAGATCTTGGTTTGCCTTGCCCTCTTCCTCTCCCCTCCTTCGGGACTGGCTGGCACCCTACTGCTAGGATCGGCTGGCACTCTACTGCCTGGGCCCTTGGGCCCCATCACCACTGAGGAGGTACTGCTCCGGCCTGCCCCTCTCTTCCCCCCTCTGCGCCAGGATTTCTTGGTGCTTCTCTCACTTCTGCCACCCTCACGGCACTGCTACACTCCTTCCCTAGCGCTGATGTCACCACAGGCATCATTCAGCCATTTCCCCAACCAGCTTCCTTACAGTTGGGGTCTACCCCCTTCCTCCTGGGCAGTATCGGCTGCCCGCCTCTATCAAAGGTTGCTGGCATTCCTCACCTGTGTTCCTCTCTCCACGCTTGCATCCCGCCCCCGACCGAAAGACCGGTTGGCCTACCTTGGTATTGCACTATCTCCTGGCTTGAGCTGGCCGGCCCCGTCATGCCATTTTGCCAGGGTCCTACCATGGGCTCAACAGCGGACATATTGGTTCGCGGACGCCTGTAGAGGCACTTGGGGGTTTCCTCATCGATTCTTTCCTTTGTCGAGATGAGGCTGAAGGGTTTTTCTTCTCTCTCCTGCCTTCCCTGTATGGGACGATCGTTCCTTTGCGCGGTGGGATGTGCAGTTAGGCCCACACCAGAGGGTCTTGGGGGGGTTGTTTTGGTGCCTGGGACGTGGAGGAATGCGTCTGAAATTAAGGTTTTGTTTTTGCCATAGCTAGCGCTCCATCTAGGTTCTTGTACCTTAACAAAGAATATATGAGACAAACAAAAACAAAAAAACAAATCCGTAACTTTCCACAGACAAGCTCCGCATCCACTACTTTCCTCTCGCTTAAAAACATTTCCACTTTCGGCCAGGCAAAACGCCAGGATTTTGTGTAGCAACTATCTCCACACGCCTATTTCTTTCTTCACGTAGGCTTTCGTTTCCAGGTGCACAGCCTCCTTACTACACCGCACAGCCTCCTTCATTATGGAGGGGTCTGGTCTGGGTCCTTCCAGGGCTGGCTCTTGAGCCTCCAGCTGCACTTCGACCTACGAATCAAGGGCACCTACCTCCTCTCTTTCCACTCATCTCTCCCTTGTTAGAGAAGAGTTAGCCTGCACCCCCTGCTACATAGAACGGGCAGCCGCCTCGATTCCTCCCCTAACTGACTTTCAGCTTCAAGACCGCTCAGCCGGAGAAGCCAACCTCCTCTTGCTACTCTGCACTTGCCTCCCTGTGATTGGCAGCATTATCTAAGGATTCAGGCCCTCGAGCAGTCCTCTACTACTTCTCTTAAGGATCCTCCCTCCCTCTCTGCACTGCAGGCTTTGGTCCGCGACCTGTCCCTGAGAGTCATGGCAATGGCCACCCACCCATGGGTCACCCCTTTATGCCCTCCCCCCCTCCTCCAAAACAGGCCAAGCGCCCGCCGCCACCCCCTCCTCCGTTGGCTTTCCAAGGAGCAAAGTACCGCCACCCTCCTGGCTATGAGCTAGACATTCCTGTTAAGGACATCGACTCCCTGGTGCAGGTCAATGGTGTGTGGTATAGTAATCTATGCACCTTTCCTGCAAGATATCCCGTTTTACAGCTTTCCAATTCGCACAGGGCGAGTTCCCAGAAGAGTCCACCTTCTGCCCAGGTCCCACCCCCTCCTTCCTCACCCTGATTACTCCCTCCTCCTCCTACGCCAGTGCTGCGGGCCCCTCTAGGGGCCCAGCCCAACAGCCCAGTGGCAAGGGCAAGAAGAAGACAACCACCGTAGCCCAAGTTCTAGTGTCGGGTGGTGGTGCCACCCGGGTACAAGAGGTGGCCCCCCTTCCTGCTGCCGAATGACGCTTCTTCTCACACCAAACGCCACCGGCCCTTCACTCTGATCCAATGCGCCTGGCGGCCACTGCCCCTGATATTGTCACCTCAATCCACCGAGAGGCAAAATGTCTTTTCCCGGTATCCTTCTCAGCCAATGTTAATGTACATGGTGTTATTACTCTCCTCGCGACTGACCCCCTCACGCCAGCCACCAGCTACTCCGCCTACTATGTACCGATTGCCAACAAAATTAACCAGTCCTTTGCAGTAGGAAATAACCCTCACCATCCTTTCAGACCTGCACCCAATGTGGTGCAGCTGGTCATTCAGGGCCTCCCAGTTGCCTTCCTCTCTGAGGACCAAACCGACCTCTTTCCGGCTCTTGCTGAATCCATCAAAAATGCCAGGGATGTCGATATCTTTAGTGCTCGATACCTCTAACCCGACCCCCTCCTCTGTAAGGCTACCACCACTGTGGTCATTATCGTCACGTCCTCCAATGTAGCCCTTATCGGGTCCCAGATCCTCCTCTACTCCATACTCTGTGATGTTCAAAATGCAGTCTTCAAGAACAAATTCATGCAATGCAGACAGTGCTAAAAGTTCGGTCACCCAGTCCCAGCATGTGCTGCCACCATTCTTCTTTGCCCAATCTCTGCATCAAAGCACACAAGACCCAACTACCAGTACCCCAATCCAATGTTCCCCAAGCTGGGCTTCCTCAAACCCGTTATTTCCTGCTACCCAGCCTCTCCCCCCATGTGTACTAACTGCTCCAGTGGTCATCCAGGCAGTGACAGGCATGTCTGTCTCGCCCTTCCCAGTCCCTGCAACAGGCCTCAGGGGCTAAGACAGGGGATGAAGGGGGGAATGACGACACGATGGACCGGGAAGATGCCCTCCGAGGTAGTGCCACTGAACCAACCCCCTCCCTTCCTGCGACCGACCCTTTGGCCACCCCCTGCCCGGGCATCGCTCCTGTGCCTTGACTTCCCGTGCCCTTCTTCCAAGCAGCTGCCTTGTTTGCCTCCGTAGGGGAATCCAGCCGCCCCTCTCTGTTCCCTCTAACGTCTTTCCATCAGTGATAGTACAACCCAAGGATCTAAACTTGGGGGACCAATTACCGCCATCTTTTCCTTCCTGCTTTTTCTTTCTATTGTTCAACATAACTGCTTAGGGAGCTAGAATGTTTTTCTTTCCTTGTTCAACACCCTCGCTGCAATGTCCTTTCCTCCTCCGGTAGTGGCCCTCCAAGACCCCCCGGTCTGATGTGGAAAGCTGCCATCCTTTTCCATATATAAATACTTTTCCCCTCCTGATGCCTCAGGCCGCAAGCCTAAGGTAGCCTTTTTTGTCTACCAGGAGCTTCTCAGAGTGTACCCTATTCTTCGGTGTTTTTTTAATCAGCCTGATCTCATGGTACTGGACATCCACTCCCCTAAGGGCTTGATTTCATCTTCTCTCCTTGTGTTTCAGATTTACAACTTGTATTCCATTAATTTTGTTTCCTCTCACCGCCACACAGTGTTACTGGCAGATGCTTTTCCTCTTCATGACTTTCCCACCTTTATGCTTGGGGATTTCAATCTTCATTACCCCCGGTCTCACCCTCCCCATCAGTTTTTAGATCAGGATCTCCTGGTATCCTCCCCCTACTTTGAGCCGGCCTCTGAGGCCGGCTATAGCCTTGTCAATACCCCTGGCATCCACACCAGATTCCCCTTCAATTTGGCAACCAGGCCCGGTGTTCTGGACCTGGCCTTTGCTAATCAGGCTCTTGCTCCCTTCCACCACTCCTGGTCGGCTAACCTCCTTTCAACCGGCTTGGACCACGTACCAATTCTTTTTAAGTTTTCTTCTCTCCTAATGCACAAGGCCCCTGCAAGCCCAGATTGGAACAAGGTGGATTGGCCTCCGGTGCTTGAGGCCCTGCAAGGGGTCGATGTGCCACCGCCACCTCCCCTCCCCATAGCGTCCGCTCTCAGGTCCTGGTTCAACTGTCACCTTGGCGCCCTGCCAACCCTACTTCTGGCCTGGCCCCACTAAAGTATCCCTCATTCAGGTGTAAGCTCTAGTGCTCACCCCTCCTGACCTCGCTCTGCTGTGTGTTCAATGCAGCAGCCAGAAGGTCCCGCTCCTCCCCCTCTTCTACTCTTGTTGCTGAGGCCCGTGAGGCCCGCTCCCTCTATTTTAAGGCTATTAAGATGGCCAAGGCCGAGTACTGGAAGAGCTTCCTGGCCAAGATAAACTCCCGCTTTGTTTGGACAGCCAATAGGCTTGCCACTGGTAGGCCTCCTGACCACTTTCCTTCCTTTCCTGGCCTCTCCTCTCCCGTACAGACTAACACAGCCCTTATGACCTCTTTCTTCCCCTACAAGACTTCTGCTCCTACCCCACCCATCCTTAGGTCTTTTTGTGACTTGCTCCCTCTTCTTCCCGAAGAGGTCCAAAGAGTCCTGTCAAAGTCCTCCAACTCAGCGGCCCCAGGCCCTAACCAGATCCCCTCTGGTGTTTGAAAGAAGGTCCATACAGCCAACCCCTGAATCCTTATTAACCTCCTTTCGCCTTTGTTTTCTTTTGGCTTTCACCCGCCCTCCCTCAAAAAGGTCAATGGAGTTGTACTCTCGAAACCAGACAACCTGGACTATTCCTCTCTTGCCTCCTTCCACATTATCGGCCTTCTCCAGACTGTTTCAAAAATCTTAGAGCGGATCATTACCCCTCGCCAGTCCTTAATTACCCACTCTTGTAGTCTGATTAACCCAAACCTGTGCAGCACACTCCCTGGTGTTAGTACCTATGAGGCCTGTGCCGCCCTCACCCACGAGATCTGGTGCCCTCATAGGCCCAGGCTCAAAGCCTTGTCACTCTTCCTTGACATCAAGGGGGGATTTGACAACATCAATTCCACTACTCTAACAGCTCTCCAGAAGTTCAGGGGGGTGCCCCCATACATTTGCCCGCGGGTTTTACCTTTCCTTTCTAATAGGCATGGCTGTCTTCTCTTTCAAGGGTCTCCCAATGTGTTTTCTCCTGTTCAGGTAGGACCGCCACAGGGCTCTCCTATTTGTCCTGTCTTGTTTGCCATCTATGTATCGCCTCTTCATTTGGATATTCCCAAGGTGGTTATGTTTTCCTATGTTGATGCTTTTACTGTTACGGTAGCTGCTCCTTCTTATAGGCACAATGTGCAGCGCCTGTAGCATTACTTTCTGGCCTTGAAGAGAAGGGCAGGTGCTATAAGTATGTCTTTTTCAGGGCCCGAGACCGAGCTCTCCCACTAGAGTATATCAGCAAAAATATCGCTTGTGTCTGACGCCTGGACGCTGCATCCTGACACGCCTGCGCTTTCTTTCCCGTCCTGTATGTCCCGTGCGTCCTTGGATCGAGCTCGACACCCAGTCGCATCCTGGGCGTCTGGATCCCTGACGCAACACCCTGCCCCATCCTGGGCGTCCGGATCCCTGACGCAACACCCTGCCCCATACTGGGCGTCCAGATCTCCGGCTCAACTCCACCCCTGATCCTGTGCGCTAGGAGTCCAGGCGGCATGCCCTGGTGCATCCGGTCGCACACCCCCCCCCCTCCGTCCATCCTGACTGTGTCTTAAGCGATCTCCCAGTTTCGATCGCTATCTGGACGTCTTGCGCTGCTGCACCTTTTCTAGTTTCCACGCCCTGCCTCTCGGCCCTCATCCTCTCATGTCTAGTCTAGTCTAGTACGTTCCCTGCACGCACAGCGCTCTAGTCTCACGCCGGCGTGTCTGGATCCTAATTCCTGGGTTCCCGACATCTGGACTCCGTCCTGCTCCCCGCCTTCCTGTCCCTCGTTCCCTCCTAGAAGCCGGTTCCAATTGTGTTCCCACCGCCATCGTGATGCCTCACCGGCAGGGAGGCAGAGCAGAGGAAGCCGCGGCCCGGCGGGCTTCCTGGCTTTTACTTTCTAAGTTAACCCTTTCCTTCCGCGGTGCAGTCTTAATCTCTACTACTATTACTTTCAATTATTCCCCTCTGGCTTTTATTATTCTCAAGTTCTGCTACCTGTCTATAGAAATGCACTGTTTTGGAGTCTGGGCTAGGACGACCTGCTGGGGTCGTCTTAGCTCGGACTTCCCATTATGTGCCTCACCCGCCAGGCGCGAGGGCCCGGCGTACGATTCAGATTATCCTGTTCCCTTGATCTCCTGCCCTTACGAGGTGGTGACTCGGATATCTCGGATTGGCTCCGTCGGCAATCCTGAGTCTACGCCGCGCTTCAAAAAATCCCTATTCTTGCACAACTACTCAATAAATCTCATTGAACGTCCTCAAGTCAATTCGACTATTGACCAGCCATCGCCGGTCAGACTATGGGATCAGGTGCGCCAGCCTGATGATCGTCCCGATGTCCACTATTGTACAAGTTCGCGCATCTGGCCTTAGCTGTACGGTGACAAGCTCGTGAAACTCGGATGGGCGCCCTGCGTTAAGGATGCTCAGCATCTGAACACTGGCTCGCCGGTACACCCTCTCGGTGTGCCTGTGGTCGCGGATTTTGAAGAGCGCTATTATTTTCCCTGGGAGACGCCCACCTAGCGCAGCATACATTTGCTCCCACGCTGCTTGTACCCAAACCCAATCATTGCGACTCGCCTGGTTCCGGAGGAGTTCGGCGCCGGTAGATCGTGCCCGGTGGATGTCATAAACGTCCGTTTCCTGAAAGGCCAGGACAAGTATTTCAAGTTGGTTTCGTAGCTCAAAACGGAATAGTTTAAGTTCAGCTGGATCTTCGGGAAGCCAGCGTTCTCCGGTCAGACTTTGCCGGCTTTATCGAATCATTTCACGACACATGCTATCGCATGAGATGCCTAAGACCGGGCAAAAATCATCCAGGCTCGCAACATGCCCACGATGTCCCTTGAGAATCCTACGGCCTGTGGCCTGCCCCGAATTAAGACCCACCGTGTCCAAAAGTTCAACTACCTCGGCTGAGATGTGTGCTCCGTGCCCGCGAAGGGAATCCAGGTTCAGGAGTCTCATTCTGATCGCATGGTGGCGGCCGCAGCTGCGCAGGATCTGCTGTGTGGCATCACTCTTATTTGAATGTCGCCATCCATCTTTAATTTGTTCTTTATGCGCCAGCTCACCAAACTCGGTAGAATACATCGGAATGTTGCTAAACTGGTATATGTGTTCGGGGAAGTGGCCCAATAGATGCATCTTGACAAAGTTGAAATGTGATTCTGTATGGATCAGATCTATGAGCTGGTCGTTCTTCACGCCGCGCTCCTCGTCCCGGATCTCACGATGTCTAGCTTTCGTATGTAGTTGAGTAATCTGCACTCTGTGATTTCGCAGTTCCCTCCACTGGTTCTGAACTTTCGCACGTGTCCATTTAGAAACCCAGAATTCAAGGAAGACATCCTTCGTCGAGTGAAACCGATTGAGATATTGTTCCCTGTAGTCTATAGTCTCAGGTGTATGGCTTCGGTATTGGACCATCAGACTGAAATCAAGCAACGAGCTGACGCAGGCCAGGGCGCGTTTGAAAGGCTGCATTTGCGCAGCGTCCGGCTGTCTCAACGCCACCGCCAGAACAGCCAAAAGACAATGCCCCAAGTTCCTCATCTCTTTTCCTTGCCACTGAGTAACCTCACGATAAGCCTTTTTTGGGACAAAGAAGCCTGGGTATGGTGGTAAAGATTTCCAGGCGTCGTCAAATGCTTCCAGGCGGTCGTGTTTCTTGAGAAACCCTTGCACCCACTCCATCATATGCTTGAATAGTCCAAGATAGACTGTATGTAGCAAATCAGGCTGGTGCAGGTTGGGCGCCGAAACACGTTGAATCCCGTGAAAGACATTCTGCCCAAACTTGATACCAAGAGCATCAAAGGTAATGTTGACATCACCGGACCGTGGGCGCGCCCCTAGATCTCGACTCTCGTCTTTAAGACGGTGGTATGTCGTATAGTCTCTCGCAGAGTACTGTTTCTGGAAGTAACATCCCAACATGTCCGGAGGTACCTCACATTTGGGACAGGCATTGGATTTTACTCCGTGTAGTGCATCGTTTTCCATATGGTCAGCAATCCAAGCTGCTAAAGTAGGAAAGCACCTCTGGACTTTCCCATTCGGACAGTCGAGTGGAACACCCTCCAGGGGTACTTCTTGTAAGGGTTCAAATAAAAGTTTGAAGACGCCCTGTAAAGTATCGGCGTTTATTTGTCGCTGGAGTTCGTTCGCAGATGAGGACTTTGAGAACTTGGGTTGGATAGGTAATAGCGCGAGAAGGAGAACTGCCATCGATCCGGGTTTGTTGCCCTTCGTCGACGGAAGGTTCCCAATAGTAATATACCCAGGCCACACCTTCTTGTCGCCGGAGAAGTTGCTGCGATGCGTCTGATCCGACATCCCAAGAATCGGAACCACAGTGGCGCCGGGGGGAAGAGTCTCCTGTCGTCAGTTAGCGCCTTTGGCTCTTGCCTTGTGTACACGCGTTTGGAACCGTACTTGGATGTCCCACTACCAATCACCAGTGTGCATTTCTGCAAATATCCTCTGTCCATTCGGATCATATTCACACCGTGGGGCGTGAACAAAATCATCACTGTACGCTATCTGGCGCAGAAGATATTTGACACAGTCAAGGATGTTCCGGTGGAAGAAAGGCATCGTTCTCTCGCCGTCATCAACTCGGCCGTTGAACCATTGTAGAAATACGCCATACGGATCCAGTGAGCGGAGGTGCTTCTCGAGTGTATGCATTGAACCGTAGCTGACCGATGCCCAATCACCGGGTCTGCTTGAAAAGTACTTATTAATCCATGACTTCAGGACTTTACTCTCAATGAACTAAGAGGCAAGTTTGAAACCTTGTGCAGTGGGAAAGGGAGCCCAGCTGTTTGCGCTCAAATTCCTTAGCTCCTGTTCAAATCCCTTTACATATCCAATAGGTTGCCAGGCGGGAGGATGATACGCCAGTTGGCTGGGCGCTAGGAAGGTGTTGACGATTGCTTTCGCCTCAGTGGGGGCGTCGGGTCCACATCCGCCCGGGTCCGCATCGGATTCATAATCCAAATCCGTCTGTTCCCCACTGTGGGTTAGGGGGTTTGGGAGGAACGCGTCACCTTCCGCTTGGTTAATACAATCGGTAGAGGGCGTCTGCTGTGTCGTGAACAACTGGGGAATGCCCAGATTGCCGTGCACCGTTCATAGATGCTTCTCGTAAGGCCCGGCCCAGGCATATTTCCGACGACAGAACGAATATTTGACGGGCATGGCAGCAGCGAGTGTAGTCGCTGGGTAAAAGATTGTGTAGTAAACGCAGGATTGTGAATCGAATGATTTGGTTTAGGGGGGTGCGCATGGAAGGACGCCGGTAGGTCCTGGAGGTAGACGCATTGAAATCTCGAACAGGTTTAGTGCAGGGGGTGCCGCGTCACGTGTGATCCACTATCTTCGCTTTGAAGTTCAGGAATATGGTTTCAATAGGACCTTTACGTCCTGTATTTCTACCATGAATCAGATAACTGCCTCGACGTCTTGAGCGTCAAGGTTTGAAATTTGAATTTGTTCAAGTTGCCTGAGCGTCAGGGACTCTGATATATAAAGTAATCATTGCATATGGGAAGGGAAGTCTCTGGCGTACTAACTAAAGTATCCACAACGCACAGTATTGGCGAGATCGACAACACGCAAATATCAAGTCCCTCAAAGATCTAGATCCTGAATCTGACGAAATGAACGCAGATAACAACTATTTGCAGTATGTCCACATGCCCAATGTCGGGCCGGGTGTGAACGCCCCGCCGGAGCAAGAGTACGGGATTCCCGATATTACGCTGACCGGGACAATTGGTTCCCAGGGCCCTGACCAAGGTCTAAATATCAGCCAGCACAACACACTCATCGGATTCACCAACGACAATGGTCAGCTCTATGATAAATGGCGACAGACAGTCAAAGATCAGATGCTATCCAGGAACTATACCAATGTCCATGCTCTACCAAACAATGTTTTCTTGGACATCCTCCATGGTATGAGGAGATTGCGCCCAGCTTACGACAGCCTAGTGACTGCACAAGCTTCTCAGAACCCTGCCAGGATTAACGCGATCGATGATGCCATCATTCATCTTCTCAAGGATTGTGGCAAAAGGTTGACGTACACTATACTAGCTAAAGCAGGTCAAGGAGAACAGGGCCGAACAATCGCCCCACAAGACATGGCCATCGACGTTACGTTACTCCCGCCTGGCGCCCCAGCTAACTGAGGACATTTATTGCCAGCCCCCAAGGCAGGCCCGGCTCTCCAAGGTGTGCCGAACGCCGCACATCAAGAAGCGGGGGGAGTCCAGGGTGGTGATGCCTGCCAGAATGACGCTCTAGGCTCTATGCCTCAAGCAGGACTAGTTGGGGGCGGCGCGACGCACTGGTACCCTGGCCAATTGGCGGCAAACGGAGGGCCGACTCCTCGAGGTGCCCCGAATGCCCCTCTGCAAAAAGCGGTGGGAGTTCAGGCCGCCAATGCCAGTCCGAATGCCCCTCAACAGGCTGCAGAAGTCCAGGCTGCCAATGTGGGCCAGAATGCCCCTTAACAACAGCTGCCGCAGGTCCAGGTGGCGCCCGCAGACAATATTGTTGTACCATACTGCTGGGAATGGCTGGCAGGTTAGATCATCTCCCCGGTAAGATTAGGGTTTTACTTACTAAATGTAATGGTACAGATTAGAACGTGCTCCTTGGGTGCCCCCGTGCGGTGCGTCTCGTTTGGGTCCGGCCGTCCCGGCGGAGGGGAAGCCAGGGGCAGGCTCATGGTAGTAAAAATTTGGCTCTCCATTGGGGACACCCCCACATCCACGGCATGCAATTCTGTGAGTTAGATTGCTATGATTTCCGTGGATTGTGCGCCATAATTGCCAGATGGGTACCAAACCACTAAATCCGGTACATTATTGGCGCTACCAGTGAGGGGCGCCGGTTGCTCCTCGAGTCGCCCCACGAACCACTACCTTTGGTCGAGGTGGTCTTCATTGAACGCCATGAAACGCTACGTACTTGGCTACTCATGAACCCTGTCAAACAGGGCCCACTGGATCTACTTGTGCACTGTTACCGGGATAGAGACGACGGGAGGCCATCAACCCCGCCAATCCGGCGGCATGCTTATCTTAACGAAGCCGATGTAATCGATTGGGGCCACGGTCCTGGTGCGCCAGTGGGTCTGATGCATTATCGAGTACCCATGCTCAACGGGGATGCAGAAGGTGGTTCTGATGATAACCGTGTGCCGTCTGCCTAGATGCACCGCCCCTTAGCAGCTGTGTCAGGGGCGGTTTGTGAAGCGGAAGAGGCAGCCCGTGAATCACACCACCGTTAACTCCTTGCATTCTAATATAATGGATTCCACGTCGCGGGGGCCAATGGGCACGATTTACTAGATTTAGTTTCTGTTAGCGGTTGTGTCATCTGCGATGCATGACCCCGCTCAGGCAACCTTTCAATTAATATGGTACCTTGTGTATGAGGGAGTCTATCATATGTCACCCAGTGACACGCTGTGTGTGGTGGACATCGCCATCGTACTGTCTTGATGAAGGGGGTGAAGATGGGTAGTTGGCGTTCTAAAATAAGATGAGGCTCTGGTGGTGGTTATCTAACTGCCCGTAGATCGGGGAATTTTGTGTACCAAACACACATGGCGTCATGCTAGCGCAACAGGGGATAAGACGTGTCAGTGTGCCTTCGCCCCTCGTTCTTCCTCCCTCCACATCCAACTCTCATTCTTCACCACTCCGAGTCCCACCCTCACGTTCTCCCAGACACAGTCCCCGGATCCGCATCACAGACTCGGTCTTTTTTCTTGACTTTAATCTTCTACGCTCTGCTGGCGCCCCGGATCAAGGAATCGCCCGGTACGCCTCAGGTTTGGCCTTGTCCGACACCCTGCGATTAGCATCACAGACTTGGTGTGTGTTCTTGACTTTCTTTTTCGGCTTTGCTGGGGACCCCGCCTGGGGGCCCTCTGCTGGCGCCGATTCCGAATCAAAAACATTGTGTTTCCCCCCCCTTATTCCCTTACGCTCTGCTTAGGCTCGCTCCAGGGGCGCTCCATAGGTCAACGCGCCGCACACTCCGTCCCAGTTTTTGAAAATGCCTCCAAAGACCACGCAGACCGCGGGCCAAAAATCGAAGTAAGTTTTGTTCGTCAAAACCCTTTCTCAAAGAGTTAGCGATACTAACCTATCTATTTGTCTTAGATGCCCAATGACTGAGGGCGACGCCGGCACTGGGAGCAGTGAGAAACGCAGGAAGAATCAGCCTCGTCCAGCAGCCCAAATTGGAGCAGAGAAACGAGCGTAAGAACTCCTCAAAACTTGACCTAATGGACTATAGTATAGGGAGGCCCTAGCTAACATTTGTGATCAGCCACGCCCTGAAACCCGACCAAATGCCGGCTTTGGCCCCGCGGGTGGAGGAGTCCAAGTGAGTGATAGCCCAACTAAAAAGACTTGCCGAACAGCTTTTCTCATGGCTTACATTTATCTCTCCGAGGGCGGTTCGGTGATATTGCCTACGCCAAAAGCTGGTACAGGTTCCACAATTCGCGGAGGCCTACCGAGGCGTACAGGAGCTGGTGCGCCCAAGTCAAGGTGTACATCAGCAGGCTCAAGTGGGATCCTGCCCGGCTTACCGAAGCTCAATGGGGATCAATTTCCATGTTCGCCTGCTCCCTTCCCCCTTTTTCCGCTCGCTTCAAGCTGGTACAATCCTGGTACCGGCTTGAAGACGTCAGCGAACTCGGACGTCAGATAAGTCTCTTGGTCTGGGATGTGGCCAAGAAGCTTCAGACGACGAACGAGCGAGCCCGGGCGGAACTGGGGAGGGATGCCGAGGTGGTGGGAGGTTCGAGTAAGTCATCTTGGTGATTTGTGAGTTCGTACTATTTGCTAAAATGTATTAATAGTACTGGAGCCCCTTTGGTCCCAGCATGGTTGCGAACAGGCTATCAGGATGCACAATGTACGCAGAACAGGTGCTCCGGCTGCGGAGCACCCGTTCTTAGACCACCCATGGTACTCTAGTAGCCATCCCGACCAGGGGCTGGCCTGGGGTGTGCTGGATTACCAGAGCATCAACGAGGTACTCCGGGTGGTCAAGGCGCAGCGTCTTGAGGAGCAAATTCGGTATCCTCGGTATCTGATCGCCGCGACCGGTCAGGGCGCCCGTTTGTTACGCCGGGACCCCTCAAAACCCCTCCCTTTGTCGAAACTAATCTTCTTGTATCAGGATAATGACGTTCGCGTGTGGGTCCTGGCCAACCAGCCGGACGGAAATGGGCCTCTGGATCTCATGGTTGTCGAGTCACGCTACGGCGGAGTGGAGGGAGCATGCACGCTGGAGCCTGCTCTTGGGCGGTATCC
Source organism: Tuber aestivum (assembly GCA_900010015.1). NCBI lineage: Eukaryota > Fungi > Ascomycota > Pezizomycetes > Pezizales > Tuberaceae > Tuber > Tuber aestivum. The sequence goes on from LN891259.1 coordinate 73,547, forward strand.
TTTTTTTGACAAGGATATCTGGGATCGCCATGGACAGCTGCCTGATATCCGGGAAGTCAGGCAGCAGGTGGATGAAAGAAGTGACAGTGACAATGAGTCTTAGGGCGAGGAAATGGGCCATTAATCTGGAGAGGATGAAGGGCTAGGCGCTCCAGGTGCCGAACCGATTTTTATAGATGAGGAGCAGAATGTAAGTCTCAGTATCTAACCCGAGTTCAGCTAAGTTCATGATCAACACCTAATAGCTAACCACATCAATAGGAACAAGAAAGTGACAACTCTAAAGCCCAGACGCGGAGTCGGGCAGGGAGTGTGTACTCCCCCACCCTGCCCAAGGCACCCCCCAAAAATCCTGTTGTTCCCGTTGGCCCGTCCTGTCCCCCAGAAGGGTCCCCCTGTAACGGGGGCTCCCTCAGGTAGATGGCTCCCAAGGATGCGACCGCACCAAACTTCAAATCTCTCAACACAGCTCTTGTAAAAGTATAAAGAATAAAAGTAAACGGTAAAACTTAATATCGTTAAGCTCAGGGTTATCTCAATTAAAGTCTCTCGAGAGGATGTTGATTCTGTCGGGGTAGGAGAGTTCTCGTATAATCTTTAAGTAGTCAGACTTATACCAAAAACTCCCCCATCAGGTTACCCCGACCAACGTGAGTATGCCCTTCTCCGTAAGGGTTGCCCCGGCACCATTACCGTGTCCCCGAAGGGCCATAGGTGTCAGCGCACTCTAGCAGAAATCTCCTATATGCACATCAGTTCCTGCAAGGTGTTTACCAATACACCTGCCGGAGTGAAAACCTCTGCACATCGGTGTCTCGTCAGTGGCTAACTGTCGAGCCCCTTAGGAAAGCTAACTAAATGACTCTCTTCCCATGTGCTATGACCTATGCAAGCACTCGTAGACATCAGCTGTCTTCCGGCTAAGTTCTATCATTCTTGATTGCGAACTTAGGGGGTCTACGACGCTCCCGCGGAAAGTTGTGTCGGCGGCGGGACCCATAGGCGCTACCCATGTT
>LN891259.1:83191-104343 GCA_900010015.1 Tuber aestivum
TCGTAGGGTCGTTACACCCCCACCGCTGGCCCCTCCCACTGCCGAGAACCATCCCCGCCCGCTGGCCCCTCCCGTCCCAGAGAATGGTCCCGCGCCGCTGGCCCCTTCCGCCCCCGAGAACAGTCCCCCGCCGCTAGCCCCTCCCGCCCCGCAGAACAGACCCCCGCCACCCCCCCTCAACAACCGGGCAAGTCAGGACAGCCAGCTTCCTCGTTGGTCCGGTCAGGGAATCAGGCTCATAAACCAGCAGCATCTACCAGCAGAGTCCCAAGCTCCCGTCCCCGTCCAGAAACCCCGCGGCGCCAGTCGATAAAGTCTGACCCACTGCCGTCTGGGCCGTCCAGACAGGTGAAGGAGAGATCCGTACAGGAGATTCTTGAGAAGATACCTGGGATGGCTGAAGACATGCGGAATCCGGCAGCTGGTCATGAGTCTCAAGTACGTGGACGTGGGCATGATGGAACATTCGACAGCGTCTCTCTGAGTCCCTTGGAAATTGAACCGGCTCGCCTCCCTGACCCCACAACCCATATCCCCGAAGTGCCGCCATCCTCTCCTCCCCTCCCACCGCTGGACGCTTTGCTTCTGGCTCCTCCCCCCCCCACGCCCGAGACGCTTCCTCCGCCTCCCGCAGTTACTGCCCCGGGGCCGGCTACTACTTCTCTCCCAGATGCTGGAGAAACACACACCCCAAAGGCGTACCAGAATGCCTCCTAATCACCCAAGCGCAAAGGAAAAGGCCAAGGCAACGCTACGCCCCCCCGCCATAAAGAGCACGATTCACGCGACCCGACCTCGACTCCCCGTGGGTGGCGCCGGTCCCGACGTCACATTGCCTGCAACTGATAAGACTCCGGTCTTGGATGATACCATTTTTTTTTTCCAGTTGTACCAAGAGGGCTTCTTCTTTGGGTGTTTTCTTTTCGGGTTTGGCATGGAGGGGTTTTTTCCTTTTTCTAGTTTATTGCCGAAGCATTTTGTTCTCTGTAACGACCCTGCGTGATAGAGCTATGGCAACCTTAGTCTACGCCCATACATGAGGCCAAGATGCTATATGGTAGACTAGGCGGGCATGCCTGAGCATGTCCGGGAGATACCTGATGGTCCGGGTATCCCGAAGAACAGAAGGTACAAAGAAAAAGGTGTACCTAAGTAGAGGAAGTAACGTGACCACATCGGTTTCGGTCTAAGGATAGGTCGGAAGGCCGGGTGAGTTTACCCTGTCTAGGTAAGTCACGTTACCCTGCCATGGAGACCAGTTTCGTGTCACCATAGACACACTTACCCTACCTTTGGGACACTATTACCCTACCTTCCATAGGAAACGTTCTCGGAAGGATTCCGTGTAATGTTAGGATTGTTTGTTACGCAATGACGATCGACGGGCACTTGCTTGTACATTGATCGGCAGACTACGGGAGGAGCTAGAGTGCTCCGAACATGCTGTAACTTGGCAGGATTATTCCTAACAGGTACCTGGGGCCCCAGGGTTCGCCACGGGCGTCATGGGTCAAAATGGGTGAAGTTGCCGTCTTACTAGTTAAATGGAATCATTGAAGACATGTCCATAACACTGTATACGTCGCTGCCGTCCGTCCGACCGCAAGCTGTTCGCAGGATATACATGGGGGCCAAGGCGAGAAGGTCAGGTACCTTCTGGAAAAGAACGGAGTAAAACGGATCAAAACTGACGGAGTTAGCATGAGCTATCCGGAAGGGTCCCCCGGGTAGTCCCGGGTAGTACCTGAGACCTCCCGGAAGGTTTTACGCCAATCATGCCTACACGTGCCCCGTTGCCATAGGCTCTTTGTGGGTTGTTGGAAGACTCTAATAGCATGATACTTATCATGCTGAGTGGTGTGCCGGAGGTAAGGGAACATGGGTAGCGCCCATGGGTCTCGCCAGCGACACAGCTCTACGTGGGAGCATCGTAGACCCTGTAAGTTTGCAATCACGAAAGCTAGAACTTAACCGGAGAACACCTGATGTCTACAGGTGCTTGCATAGTTCCTAGCACATGGGAAGAAAGTCATTTAGTTAGCTTTCCTAGTAGTCTCGACAGTTAGCCACTGACGAGACACTGATACACAGAGGTCTTCGCTCCGGCCGGTATATTGGTAAACACCTCGCAGGAACTGATGTGAATATGGGAGATTTCTGCTAGAGTGCGCTGACACCTTATGCCCTTCGGGGATGCGGTAAATGGTGCCGGCAATCCTTCCGGCGAAGGGCATGCTCATGTTGGTCGGGGTGACCTAATGGGGGAGTTTCTGGTATAAATCTGACTACTTGAAGCTTATACGAGAACTCTCCTGCCCCGACACAATCAACATCCTCTCGAGAGACTTTAATTGAGATAACCCAGAGCTTAACGATAGTAAGTGTTACTGTTTACTTTTAGTCATTACACGTTACAAGAGTTGTGTGCGAGAGATTCGAAGTTTGGTGCGGTCGCATCCTTAGGAACCATCTACCTGAGGGAGCCCGCGTTACAGTATCTGGTTAAGCGAGCTTCTCGCTTAACTCTCCTCCTGATTTTTTGGTTGGAACCGACGTTGACAAGACGACGATGGCTACTCAAGCTTTGCCACCCACGGTCGACGAAGGAACGTTGAATTCGGACAGCAGCTTGGATCTCAACGAGAATCCCCTGGAAGCTGCCATCTTCAGAGCCTCAATTATTGCAGACACTCGCGGCCTAGGCGAATCATCACATTTATTGATCGATGCAGCTCCTATCGAACTCCCTAACGAATGTCGAGATTTGGTCCTCCCAGACCCCCGCATCGCCGCTCTGTCGTCCCTATGCGATATTCCTTTTGCACAAGGTGTACAAAAGGATAACCCCGAGGCCGAAAAATTGACGGTGGCGGAATTTACGCGCGACTTCGTCCAGCCCTATATCTTACGGGAAGTGACGCAGGAGATCACAAGGGTGAAGGGGGAATTGCATAATTGGAATATGAAGACACAGAAGGTCTTCCGGAAACAGGTAATAGATTCATCGGTGGGATGGATGAAAAGGCAACAGGAGGCATTCTTGGTATTGTTACGAAACCAAGAGACGATGAAGGTGCGGATGCAGGCATTGGAAAAGGCTGCGAAGGATGGATATCAGATAGATGAGGACAATGATGTCCTGATAATTGAGGCGGTTCCTGCGGTGCCCCTATTAATGTAGAAACCTGCGGATTACGCAGGGGAACTGACACTCTTTGCGAGAAACGAGAAATATAGGCCTCAGCTGAGCACGTTAGGTCTGAGAATCGTGGAAAGCTTAAAGGATCAGGGATCCGAAGCAGCTCGTTCCTTCGCTCGCGTGTCCTCTCGTTCGCTTTCTACCTCCGTGGCCCGCAGTCACTTGGTCAGTCCTATAGGGACTACGAAACCACAGAGTTCACGACGAGTGTCGCCCCAACCGTCGAGACCTATACGTGAACCCTCTCCTTCGATTTCGGTGACGCCGGTGCCGTCACCCACAACTCAATCAGTCCGTCCCCCTCCGTCCTCCGTGTTTGAGCACAAACCGGCTCATCTCCCTCCACAGTTTTTTGAGCACAATCCTACTCCTGCAGCTACTCCTGCACCAGTACCCATTTCAGCTCCTTGGCCAGCCATGAGACCAGGGTCTCCGGGGCTCGCTGATCGACTTGAAAGGACATTGAACATACTGGAAAGGACTGGGAACAGACACCCTCGCCCCACAACTGCCTCACAAGGCACTCCTGTCCCTGTCGCAGCTACCTCTAGCCAACCCAGCCGGCCACCGATTCAAGTGCCGACAGCACCGGGTAAACCTTCGGGCAATGCTGGCTTTTCGGGTTTCGGATCACCGCCGGTCACACGAGGACCTTATTGTACCCCCACCTGTCATGGATATGGGGCAAGACGTGACCTATTCTGTTACCCCCTCCACTCGAAGGACCAAATAGTCCTCCAGCGGCAGTTAGACAAGACAAGGGAAGGGGAAAAGAGAGACGAGAACCTCGGTGTAGCTATTGTATGCACAAAGGTCATGAAGGACCTCCTACACACCCAGAGACCTGTCCGGCGTTAGCCAAATGGTTAAAGGTGTCGCAGGCTACGCCAAACCCGATACCGTCGGGGAGTAACCAGCCAGCAGGCTCAGTACCGCCACAAGTACCGTCAGGAGGTGGTCCTCTGGATGACGGGAATCGTGCTGGTCAAGGCGAGCGTTTTGATGGCTATGAGAGACCAAGGGAAACCTCTGGCGGAAACGCTGGAGGCAGTGGAGGTGGTAACCTACCTCCTGGTGGTGGATTGTTTGGGGCTGGCGCAGGAGATCTGGGTCATTCCGATCCTGATGACAGTTCTGATGATGACGCCGACTCCCTGCCTGATATCACACCCTATTTGGGACCACGTCACAATGGCTGGAGCGATGAGAAGAAAGACCGATATGACCGTCGGGTAGATGCACTGCGAGCGCAGTTGCAAAACCAATCTCGTTCCTCATCAAACTCAAGACGCAGGAAGCCAGAGAAGCTAAGCAGCATCCCCACGTTTAAGGGAGCGATTGCCGACCTGGCTAGTTTTCTGACCTTGGTCGAAGTCAAGTTCGAATACTTTTCCGATGGCCGTCTAACGGATATGGCTAAGATCAACTTGGTCATAGCTCTTCTCGAAAACAAAGCCCGCAACTGGTACCTTGGGATATATGCACACATCTATTGTGAAGCTGCGAAGCGAGCAGGCATGCCGTTCAATAAGAATGGTCCGCTCAGGACATGGAAGAGTTTCCGTGAACGGTTGGAGCAGAGTCACAGAGGTGATAACGTGAATCGGATAAGAATCTTCGCATGTGGAATAACTTAGTGATGACCCCCAACCAGAGCAGTCCTTGCCTGGATAAGATTATCGATCTGGTGTACAAGCTGAATTACACAGACCATCAACAGGTTAAGGATAAGGTTAGGGCTGGGATAAGTTCTGAGCTTCGAAAAGTATGGGCGTTAACGAAACCCCACCCCAAAGCCCTCAACGAGTACCTAGATTTGCTTCGGCAAGTTGGTCACGATTTAGAAGACGATAAACATTTCGGACATCTCCATGGCGAAAAGCCTTCGAAACCACGAGAAAGGAGAGAGAAGGAAACTTCTAAACCGACTAGAAGGTTTAAGAAGCAAGAGAAAGGTTCGGGTTGGAAGGACAACAAACCGCGGAAGACCACTAATGTTGGTGCCGGAACGCAGGCAGGGACCTCTGAGTATGCTATTGCTCATCGAGACATCCCACAGAACCTGACTGAGAAACGACGCAACAATAAACAATGCACTAAGTGTGGGAGAGAAGGAGACTTCTGGAGACAGTGTTCGGTTACCTCCCCTGTCGTACATGCTGTGAGGAATACCGCGGGAGTGAAACGGTCACGACCCAAGGCGGAATCCTCTACTAGTGGCAGTAAGCGATTTAAGCGCGTCAAAGCGTCTCGACCGCTGCCATCTGGCCCCAAACTTTTGGAAGCCCGCAAACCCTCACCTACTATTATGGAGGTTGATATGGGTGATGAACTAGGTAAGAACCTAACCCTATGAAGGAATGATAAAAGGCTAATATTCTAGACCCGTGAAGGTCTGATGGAATAAATAGTCGCTCAAAGGACGGATTGAAGGTAAGAACCCTTCCGTGATAACTAGCTCTTTAGTGCTCACAAAGTCTTTGATATAGGAATGTCGGGAGACTACCTCGTCAAGTAGATGTCATGGGCGCACGCGGTGTTTGGTTTCTTTCTCTTGGTTCTTGGGTTCAGTTATTTCTTATGGGTAATTATGTTAATGCGTGTTGGACATTTCGGGGAAATTACTTTCAGGTTTTTCTTTGATGAGCATTCTGCTCCGAGGGGTCACTCTGGAAAATGGGAACTGCGCGACATTCGGATGGGGCACAAAGATGCCCTGTTTGGCACAGGTTGACTGGACGTCTCCGGAGAGCAAATGTATTTCTTGTCTCATATGGGTCATTTGTCTTGTACTTTGGAATTAGTCCTAGGTTATTAGTCTTGAATGAAAGTTATCTTTCCAGTTTACCTGAGGAGGGTTTAGTACCCGAAATCATGCTGGCGCGATAGTAAACAGTACTCCAATTCTCTTTATTGAGTATATTATTCTTGAAAATGTTTACCGACCCGGTGTGGCCGCGGTTGTGTCGAAAGGCAAGAGACTAGCAAGAATGAGTACAAAGAGACAAAGTAAGAAGGCGCGGCACTCTAGCCCACCCAAGCATAGCAAGTCTATTCACTTGGGAGTGACACTAGATTGGCATATAGGGTGTAGGCAAGTAAGTGCTGAAGCCCTATTGTTATTAGGTAGTGGAGCTACTGGTCCAGTACTAAGTAGTAAATGGATTAAGAGTACCCAAGCTCCTTGTGTACGGAGAAGAATTCACACTCCAATACACGATGCAAGTGGTAACTGCATACCAGGGTCCGGCCTTCATTATACCAAGTCGTTGGATCTGAAGATAGGAGATCACGTGAATGGTATGCGCTTTGAAGTAGCAGATATGGCTGACACTCGTGTCGATGGCTATCTGCCTATGTCATGGTTAAAGGACCACAACCCAGACATCGATTGGAAAGTACGATCACTGACCTGGCGCTCAGATTTTTGTTAGGCCAATTGCCTGACAAAGCAGAGGCGGTTAGTATACATGTCTGATGAGGAGCTATTGGCAGAGGATCCCGAAAATGTATATTTACTAGAGACAATACAGTTTGCCGATGAGAAGGGTGAAGATGTCATTATCCAACTCCTACCCGAGTATAAGGATTTTGGGAACATCTTTAGTCAAGAGCGAATAGAAGCTCTTCCGGCGCATTCTAAGTACGATCATAAGATCGACTTAATGCCAGGAACAGAGCCTCCATTCGGGCCTATCGATCCACTGTCAGAGAAGGAGCTGAAAGCGCTCTGCGAGTTTCTCAATGATATGCTGAGGACTGGGAAGATGAAAAGATCTACTTCCGCCTCAGCAGCCGCTATATTGTTTGTCCCAAAGCCTGATGGCTCATTGAGATTGGTGATAGACTACTCAGGGCTGAATAAGATTACGGTGAAGAACAAATATCCTCTCCCGTTAATGAATGAATTGAGAGAAAGGGTCGCAAAAGCCACAGTGTATAGCTTGATAGACCTCAAAAATGGATATTGGGGGGTCCGGATGGCTGAGAAGAAGGATGAAGAGCTTACTGCTTTTCGTTGTCGGTACAGATTGTACCAATTTAAGGTAATGCCGTTTGGGCTATGCAATGCTCCCGCAACCTTTCGGAGTATGATAAATGAGGTGTTCCGGGATATGCTGGATGAAGGTGTTGTCGCTTATATGGATGATATCCTGATCTATTCAGAGACAATCGAGGAACAGGTCGCTCTGGTGTGATGGGTAATGGAAAGGCTAAGAGAAGCGTGACTATGTGCAAACATAAAAAAGTCGTTTTTCCATAGGCGTGAGATTGAGTTCTTGGGTTACCGGATATCCGAGCAAGGGATATCAATGACAACAGAAAAGGTGGATTCCATTTTGCAATGGAAGCCACCGACTAATGTCGTCGAAGTGCAAAGTTTTAGGGGCTTCGCGAACTTCTATAGAAGGTTTATAGAGGGTTTCAGTAAGATAGCGAAACCACTGGCGGACCTCACTAAGAAGGATGTCCGATTTGATTGGACCCCTGCATGTGATAAAGCATTGTGGTATCTTAATGAAGCATTTACTTCGGGGCCAATCCTAGCACACTTTGATCCTGTTCGATCCACTAGGTTGGAAACAGATGCGAGTGACTTTGCATTGGGAGCCGTACTGTCTCAATTCTGTGAAGATGAGAAGTGGCCCCCGGTGGCCTTTCATAGTCGGAAGTTCCACCCAGCTGAGATTAATTATCATGTCCATGACAAGGAAATGACAGCCATAGTGGCAGCATTCAAGGAATGGGATCATTTGCTGAGATCAGTCGAGGGAGAGATTGCGATCTATACTGATCACAAGAATCTGGAGTACTTGAATAGTACTAAGATCCTCAACCGCAGGCAACATCGCTGGGCCGAATTCCTACAGCCATTCAATTTCAGGGTGTACTACCGTGTAGGAAGGATGAATACGAAGGCTGATGCACTGTCAAGGTGTGGAGACCACCGCCCTGAAGGGGGGAGTAATTCTCTGTCGGAGACACCAAAACCGTTTTTTCGCCCCGGACAATGGGTTATGGGACAAGAGTGAGACCTCTTACGCCCTCATTCATTGGCTGTCTGTCAAGGCTACCGGTTGCAGTCCGCATGTTTGGATGCATTACATAGTGCTGCGGCAAGGGATCCTGCTTATATGAGGGACCTGAAGGCGGTATTGGCGGGAGACAAAGGAGTCGACCGAAATCTGACAATAGAATGGGACACTCTTTCACATAAAAACAAGATAGTGGAGAGAAGCCTTCTCCTTTACAAGAACAGGTGGTATATTCCAGATTCGCAGGATCTAAAGGATCAGATCATGGAAGCCGAGCACGACTCCCATATCACGGGACACTTTGGGCCATACAAAACGGTAGGCATAGTTAGGGCTAACTTCTTTTAGTCTAAGATGGATGAGAGCATTACGGACTATGTTCGTACTTGTGATGCCTGTCAACGGAATAAGTCCGTTAAGTATAAGAAGCTTGGCTTGTTGGAACCTGTTGGTGTACCCTTGAGACCGTGGACGGATATCTCCATGGACTTCATAGTAGCACTACCGCAATCAGAGGGGTCTACCAAAATTTGGGTGATCGTGGATAGATTCTCAAACATGGCACACTTTATACCTCTGGCCACAGAAATCCCCATAAAGGATTTGGCCCTGATATTCCCGAAGGAAGTGTGGCGGCTCCATGGGCTCCCAGAATCCATTATCTCCGACCGAGACAGCCGATTCATATCCAAGTTTTGGATCAGCCTAATGCAACAGTTGCAATTGAAACTACGGTTATCGACCGCTTTCCACCCTGAGACTGATGGGCAGACTGAGCGGGTGAACCAGACCTTGGAACAGTACTTACGAAATTATTGTTTATATCAACAGGATGATTGGGCATCGCTATTACCTTTAGCGGAATATGCATACAATACATCTACCTCCGAGTCCACTAAGTTATCTCCGTTTGAGATTAACTCTGGCTTTAACCCAAGGACCAACTGGTCGGGCACAGTTTCGGAGCAGCAAGGTGTTCATCCCACTAGCGAGCTATTGGTAAGGAACTGGGAAGGTGTCTGGCAAGAAGTCCGAGATACACTCAAGCGAGCTCACGAGAGACAACGGAAATGGCATGACCAAAAGAGGTTACCATCGCCGTAATATGTTACCATGGAAGATGTGACAAATGGCAGGGCAAAGAAAGCTGATCGCGTGATGCTGAATCGAAAGAAGATCAGCAGTAAGCGACCTATGGAGAAGCTAGACCACCGAATGTTTGGGCCCTTGGTGGTCAAGCGTAACGTTGGTAACCGAGCTTACGAACTCCAATTGCCTGCCCGTTGGTCAATCCATCCCGTATTCAATGTCGGACTCTTACAACCGTATTGGGAGTACCTAAGTGGTAGAAGGACTAAAGAAATCCCGGTCCCAGAGATAGTAGATAATGAGCCTAGCTACGGGATCGAGGCAGTTGTAGATAGTCGATGGTACGGTAAGATGAAAGCGAAGTTTCCTAATCGCTTTGTACAGTACGTAGTTTCATGGGAAGGCTATGGTGCAGAGGAGAACTCTTGGGAGCCATATGACATGCTAGAGGGCACCGGCTTACAAGCCATGAAGGATTTCCACCATCGGTATCCCCACAAACCCAGAGACCATAGGGTTGAGGGCGAACCGAATTGGGGAAATAAAAGACGACGTTAGGGGATCGGGTCGGTCCTTAGAGAAGAGGGGAGTGATGTAACAATCCTACGTTATAGAGCTATGGCAGCCTAAGTCTACGCCCATCCATAAGGCCAAGAGGTTATATGGTAGACTAGGCGGGAATGCCTGAGCATGTCCGGGAGATACCTGATGGTCCGGGTATCCCGAAGAACAGAAGGTACAAAGAAAAAGGTGTACCTAAGTAGTGCAAGTAACGTGACCACATCGGTTTCGGCCTAAGGATAGGTCGGAAGGCCTGGTGAGTTTACCCTGTCTAGGTAAGTCACGTTACCCTGCCATGGAGACCAGTTTCGTGTCACCATGGACATACTTACCCTACCTTTGGGACACTATTACCCTACCTTCCATCAGAAACGTTCTCGGAAGGATTCCGTCTAATGTTAGGATTGTTTGTTACGCAATGACGATGGACGGGCACTTGCTTGTACATTGATCGGCAGACTACGGGAGGAGCTAGAGTGCTCCGAACATGCTGTAACTTTGCAGCATTATTCCTAACAGGTACCTGCGGCCCCAGGGTTCGCCCCGGGCGTCATGGGTCAAAATGGGTGAAGTTGCTGTCTTACTAGTTAAATGGAATCATTGAAGACATGTCCATAACACTGTATACGTCGCTGCCGTCCCTCCGACCGGAAGCTGTTCGTAGGATATATATGGGGGCCAACGCAAGAAGGTCAAGTACCTTGTCCAAAAAGAAGGGAGTAAAACGGATCAAAACTGACGGAGCTAGCATGAGCTATCCGGAAGAGTCCCCCGGGTAGTCCCGGGTAGTACCTGAGACCTCCGGGAAGGTTTTACGCCAATCATGCCTACACGTGCCCCGTTGCCATAGGCTCTTTGTGGGTTGTTGGAAGACTCTAATAGCATGATACTTATCACGCTGAGTGGTGTGCCGGAGGTAAGGGACCATGGGTAGCGCCTATGGGTCTCGCCACCGACACAGCTCTACGTGGGAGCGTCGGAGACCCCGTAAGTTTGCAATCAAGAAAGATAGAACTTAACTGGAGAACCCCTGATGTCTACGGGTGCTTGCATAGTTCATAGCACATGGGAAGAGAGTCATTTAGTTAGCTTTCCTGGGGGTCTCGACAGTTAGCCACTGACGAGACACCGATGCGCAGAGGTTTTCGCTCCGGCAGGTATATTGGTAAACACCTCACAGGAACTGATGTGCATATGGGAGATTTCTGCTAGAGTGCGCTGACACCTTAAGCCCTTCGGGGATGCGGTAAATGGTGCCCGCAATCCTTATGGAGAAGGGCATGCTCATGTTGGTCGGGGCGACCTGATGGGGGAGTTTCTGGTATAAGTCTGACTACTTGAAGCTTATACGAGAACTCTCCTCCCCCGACACAATCAACATCCTCTCGAGAGACTTTAATTGAGATAAGCCAGAGCTAACGATGTTAAGTTTTACTGTTTACTTTTAGTTTTCACACGTTACAAGAGTTGTGTTCGAGAGATTCGAAGTTTGGTGCGGTCGCATCCTTAGGAACCATCTGCCTGAGGGAGCCCCCGTTACATTCTCTTTGCAGTTTAGACCGGAGGTGTTTTTTTCGGGATTGTAAGGAGGCGTACTTGTTTTTTCGCGTTTGCCACCGAGGCGGACACTACTAGTATCTTTTTTGTTTGGTCAGCGATCCCTTGGATCTCTGCCTGTTGTCTCCATGATAATGCGCTGCAGTAGTGATGTTTTCCACGTCTGGCACCGAGGCTGACGACTTCATTTTTGTCGTTCAGTTCCAGATTCCATAGATCTACGCCCCTCGCCCCCATGATGAAGTCCTTCTTCTGCGTCTTTCTGGGTCTCTTGTAAACTTCTCCCCCATTGTCGCGCTTGCTATATGCCCTTTTTCTTTTGCTTTGATGTCTTCTAGTAGTGTTGGACCCCACCTGTATTGTTGTCGGGCCTCTGGCTTCTGTTATGCCCAATTTTCATTGTTTCAGCATCTATACCCTGTATTCTTCTCCTGCACTACCAATCATCAGATGTATCCTACTTCCACGTTCAAATCAGGCATTCTTACTCTCAGACCTACAGTCGGGCGCCTGGCTTTCCTACCCTCCCCTTGCTTGCAAATCTCATATTCATGGCCGCCCTTGCGTAGAATAAAATCACGATTCTTAGAACCTTGCCGTCCCAGTCCATTTCAGGCCTCGCCTCAAGTCACCACCCCCTGATCTTGCCTATTGCTTCCTGTTAGGATGTTTGAACCGACGTTCCGCTGCGCTAATTCCACGCCTAGACATAAACATTGTTTCCCCTAGTCCCTTTCAGGCGCCCTAAGTGTCTAGTAACACATCTTGTCTGGTAACTCTACTGTTTGTGGCTAGATTTGGCTTGAATGGCGGCTTTGGATTCGGTTCAACTTTCAATTTCACATCACTCAACACTTGGGACATCCGATGATAGTCAAGTACTCGAGTACACTCTGCTATACTTTTGTTGTGGACATATGGTTGAATATTCCCGAAATTACATTTTGTAGACAATACTCTCGCAACATTGTAGAACGATAGCTTTTTCACCCAAGATTCACCATGTGCTAAGACGGCCGAGTGTAGGACAGTATTCTTCAATCAGGAGTGCCACGTCGAACCCCGAAAGGTGACATTTTGTGGCGGAATCTTTCGCAACAATACCGCGTGATAGACTGTGATTATCCCGATCACCCCTTAGCCCTAGCGTATAAGACCTGGCGCGTCCCACTGGATACAAGAAAACCAAACAAACCCCAGACTTCTCTGTGCTCACGATAGAAATCTGGCCTTTCTTCATATCTTTTCTTCTCTACGATATCAAAACGTTAATTAAAAAATGCCAAAAGAACAAGCACATTCACGCAGTCAGCCGGCCCCCCGAGTTGCTAATCTATCCGGGCGTAAATGCGACGTCGGGCCTGATGCCACGGCATCCGCGAAACGAACATCAAGATCCAAATCCCAGCAAAACAATGCTCACAGCTCCCCTATCAGACGGTCGAACGACCAGCTGTCCCGTTATCGTTCTTCTCCGACGCCGATTGCGAGCCAATTAGCGGGACCGCCCAAGCGCCTGTGCAGCACTACAAGCAAGAGTACGCTGCGTACTGAACAGGAAACCGAACCCGATGGGCCAGGGAAACGCGGAAACAGTGCATGTATCCGACGATAGCAGTGAAGACTACCCGGTGTCACAGGAGTCAGCCGAAACTGAACCAGATACAGACTGCGATACCGCCGACGGACCCACATCAGGACGTCGTCATGTGGCACAAGCAGAAAAGAGCTGTGCGAGCAACCAGGCGAAAACCGTGAGTATTTCGACTAGTGCTAGATCACAGCGTGCAGATAATTCTCAGGGGATGCCAACTCTTCCCAGGCAGATAATTCGCGGTGGTGCCTATATCCCGCCTGTCTTTCTATCATCAAGTTTAGCACGATTTTCATCTCCCCTGGACTGCGATAGTGCACAGTCATCGGATGTCAGAAGTTCAAGCCCTGCTAGTCATCAAGAGAGCTGGAACAGAACTAGCACCAGGCGAAATAGGGAAATAGGGTCCTGAAAGAACCATCTTAGACTTGGCAAAGGATCTAAGGCTCAATTATACTCTTTTTGTTGACCCACTCCCGAATCCGGTTGTATTGACGTCTAGAGTGCACCACGTTTAGCGTCAGGCGCAGCATTCCATTCCCCCGGCAGAACGAATGGAGCCATCGGAGGACAGCCTAATCATAGTAAGTAAAGTCAGCTTGACGTGTTGAGATGTCGGGTATGGTACTAATAGTGAAAGATACGCAACAAACTCATTGGCGTACGAGCGCAGTTCGTCTACCATGTGAAGAATGACATAGTAAATTTATATAGGCTCACAGAAGACCGCGGAGCTACTGCACGGAGGGTGGACCATCTCCTGAAAGATGACAGGTTCATGTGCGACCCAAAAGGGTACGAGGTTTGTCTCCTGGAGTTAAGCGTCCTGAAGTGCTGATCAGTGCTGACCCCCAATGAACTGGACACAGGGTCTGCGTCTACGATTCCTTGCTCCACAGATCCCAAATGCAATATATGGTAAGTAAATTGCCGGAAAGAAAATGCAAGGTCTCGTAGACCCCAATTTCATTGACATGATCAACGGCACCATGATTTGCTTGACTTGCGCAATAATTTGCCATACCCTCAGGGCGTGGCAAACAGGGATCTATGTCGAGCAGAGTGACTTCAAGCCCGAGCTGGTTGCCGGTGAGGACGTATAATTCCCGTTGTACGTCGGCCATGAATTTGGCTAACTTGTCACAAAACAAATGAGACCTGTTTGAACGGCAGAGACAAACTTGGCGTAAATGTCCGATCAGAGTCCAGGAGATGATTGTACAAAGCGTTCATCAAAACATCGAGAAAAAGATGGAGCAAGACTATGGCATCCAACAGGATCGGCTGGAAGGCTATGACGATGACTGGGACGCCGTGAGCGCAGAACTAGAACGCCAGAAATCGAACTCCGCCCAGCGTCAGCCCTATCACCGTAGCCAGGAACTCACTGACTCGCCCATGATCGCCGGGTTCGGCTTCCTGCGCAGCGGGGGTTTGTCGCAGGGCACGAATGACACTGCAGATAGCAGCATGACGCCCTGGGGTGACGGACTGGAGTTTCTAAAAGGTGGCTTGACAAGTCAAGAGGATCCCCTCGAAGTCACAGAACCTTGGGCGACAGACAGCCAGAATATTGATTTCGGACGTCTTAGCCCTCAGCTTTCGCTCAGTGTAGAGGATTCACAGGATGTGGGGACGATACGAGGGGGCGATGTTGACCCTAGT
Source organism: Tuber aestivum (assembly GCA_900010015.1). Lineage (NCBI taxonomy): Eukaryota > Fungi > Ascomycota > Pezizomycetes > Pezizales > Tuberaceae > Tuber > Tuber aestivum. The sequence goes on from LN891259.1 coordinate 97,893, forward strand.
GATCGGTTAGGAGATGGCGACAGGGCACTGAATGTGGGCACCGGCCGGGAGACTCGTGGCATTGCCTGAATAGGGGATAGACAGATGCAGAAAGAGCATGTTCATAATGAAAGGGTTTGAGCGACTATGGCAAGAAGCCGCGAGGGGGGGGGGAGAAAATTGGTGCTAGTAAACATCGCCAGATGTAATAGCGTAGCCGGGATGGCCCTGTAGAGTTCAAGTCAATAAACATGAGTCAAATGTGAGCAGATCTCCATATTGGAGGCGCTGTAGTGGACAGCGTCCGATTCTATAAGAAGTGTGCACCCAGGATTCCGAAGGCGCCGCAAACCTGGCGTAGAATTCCGGACTCCAAAACGATCAGGGCAGGCGCACGGTGAAGGCGTCCCGACCAGGCCAGTTTCGCCTGTGCCAAATCTAGATGCCTCACCGGGCAAGTCTAGAAGTCAAGACGTGAGCGCCAAGCGCGAGATAATCTGGAGGAGAACATAACGCGTTACAACGTCCGGGATTAAGTCATATCATCTGGACGTAGACGCCCAGGATTGTGGCGTACCAGGAGGGGGGAGATATACATCGCGAGCTTCTGACGAGATCATGACGGGATCAGAGCGGGAGGGATCTCCCGAGGCGACAAAGGGCAGTCTAGGTCCATCGGGATGCTAGGCGGAAGAATTGGGGTGACTCAGGACGCCACTGGGACCCAAAAAGGGGAGTCCAGACGCAGGGGCAAGATGGCGACAGTTTTCAGGATGCATGGCACGCAGGGGTCAGCGTCCAGATAACGTCTGGATACGATGGGGTGCAGAAGCAGTGGTCCGGACGCCAGGGGTAGCGCCGGTACGTCCTGATTAACGGTTTGCGTCCTGTGCGTCCTGTGCGTCAGACGCACAGGACGTACAGGACACGAGTTGAAATTTTTCCTGATGTATTAAATGAATATGAAATATAGATTCACACCCCATTTGTAACTGATTTCCCAATTTGGATAGAACTTTTCACATACTCTCTAATCAGTTCTAGTAACCTCGATCTAGAATATGACCAAAGACAGCCAAGTCTAGTGCTTTCTAGCTGCTGCATATCTGTGTAGACACTTGATATCTGCTCAATAAACAGTGCATATTCTGTGTGCATTTTCAAACCCTTTCTTGATGGGAATAAAACTTGTAGAATAGCCTCTAGTCTGTCACTGTACTATTTTTTTAAAATATGAGCAATAATCGCCTAGATTTATAATTCCTATATTGCAGATATTGGCATAGAACCTATATATTAATTAGATATTGAACCAATATCTGCTTTGCATTTTTGATATCAGCCATGATTAGGATAACACTTCCCCTCTAACTTCTAGGGAGTCCAAGTAATACCTCTGTAAAATACTGTTATGACTTATTGCAAAGAAGATATACAAGGTCTCTACTGGAGATATCTGGAATATACTAGATTTCTAGTATAGGTAGGATAATAAATGACTATCTACATTGTACTTTCGAACACCTTGTATGATTGGGATAAAACTCGGTAGATGCTTTAGAATTAGGCCTAGAAACATTCTTGTACACTATTCTTACAGGGGGCTTTAGAGTATTATGCATTTGGGTTAGGCCTATTAGAGAGTGTAAATGCATATTAGACCTAAACTATATAGTATTTATACATTCCTGGCTGGGAACCACACAGGGTGAATATGTTGCAGCCTGGCAACTTGGCTGAGTGCAGGAGCATAACATTCTAGCTTGTTCACCTCTGGAAACAAATTTTCATCATGACAGGTTGTTCACAGCCAGCAACAAATATCCCTAGTAGTAGAATGTTGGCAGCTATCAACCACTCTATGCAGCCCGAGGTTGTTTGTAGGCTGGAACCCATATCTTAAGTAGTAGGTTGTTTCTAGCCAGAAACAGATGTGTCCTGCAGTAGGTTATTCTGGGCTCAGATGCAGCGCTTACAGTACAAGGTTGTTCCCAGTTGGGAACAGATTTCTCCTATGCTGAGTTGTTCCCACCTACTCACCACTCCCTGCAGTGGAAGGGTATTTCTAGCTGGGAACAGATCTGTCCAGCAATAGGTTGTGCCCAGCTAGGAGCTGCTGTGTAGAGTACGAGGTTGTATCCTGCTAGAACAGATGTAATACATCGTGGGTCTCTGGGGGCCTCAAACTACTGCCCACCGCGCGAGGTTGTTACCAGCCAGGGACAGATCTCCTACAAGGTAGGTCCCTCTCAGCTTAGAACTGATACAGAGAAGCTAGCCCCCTATATGACAGTGTTTCTTATTAGGAATCAAAGCATCTGTTGACCTGCAAGTACCAGGTAACCCCATTCCCCTCTCGACAGTGAGGAAAAAGAATTATTGTTTATTATTATTATTATTATTATTATTATCACCCCTTACACTATGCCCAGTTGATTCCTGGTATGAACAAATTTAAAAAACCTGCCCTAACAGGCAAAACTATCTCAGTGAGGGAAACAATCTCTGGAACAGACAATACTTCACAAATTTAATGCAGTGTAGACACACAATCAAGAGAAATCGACCAGGCCACCGCAGATTGTTCCCACTAGGACTAGATATAGAGAACCCAGTCTAGTGTGTGTAGGTCTTCCGATATATGAATGAATATGTTGAATCTGGTATGCTAGGGGCGGTCATTCCCAGGCAGGTAGAGATTCTATAGGTGAGTAGAGATGAGGAACAAAGTTTATTATCATCTATTCAACTGTGCTAGGTTGTTCCCCATTGGGAACAGATTTTGGGAACCTATAGTGCATCTACAGCACCACATGCAGTAGTTCCTAGATAGCAAAAAATTAAGATTTATTACATTATCTGCTAGTGGAGCACCTAGAGTGTTGAAAGAGGTTATTTGTGGCTGGGAATAGATTGTTGGATTTGTAAAACATCATTGTACGAGGTTATTCCTAAGCAGTAACCTGGTTCATACCAAATTCCTCAGGATATAGAGGACTTATTGTTGGGAGGGAACAGTTTTATTAAATCTATCTTATTCTGTAGGGTCTATTCTCAGAAGAAGACTGGTAGTATATCACACAAGGCCATTCTCTGGTGCAAACAGGTTCCTAGATTCTACTTTACTATGGAATATTATTTCTCAGCCAAGAATAAATAATAGATCTGGAGATCAATTATGTACTGGGTATAGTCATCTGTGGTAGGTAACTAGGCATAGAATCTAGTACGAAAATACCTAGGTAAATGGTACAACCATAAGGCTGTTATCAGGTGGAACTGTTTAATATGGTTTACTTCGCTTTGTCTGAACCTTCCAAGATTTCGACAGATCAATTGCTACTACCCTCCTGCCGGAGGCCCTTTCCTATTTGAACTTGCCTATAATAATTGGTATTCCTCCATAGCAGGAACCATATTATATCTAGTGATGGTGGAAAGGATAATTGAGCAGATGACTAAGGCTGTGCTCCATGATTATTTAATTAAGAGGTACTATGATTGGGTGATCTGTTATGATTAGTACTTGACCATCCCTGGGTATGGTTGATCACCATTAATAGAACTCTAGCATGACCGATTTCATGTAAATATCAGGTGTATCAGAGGTAAAATATTTGTTTAGGATGTGGTATCAGTATTTATATTTATATTTCGATGGAGATAGGAGCTCTCCATTGGAAATCATAAGCGATGGCTGATTTGCCTCCCATCCTAGTTTACACCTTAATCCAATTTCTCAGTATGTGCTGAGTATTTGGCTCCATGTTTTTCAAAACATCCGGGCAGCGGTAGTGTACAATAGATTAGTATTCGCCACAAGAAATCTAGAAGGAGAAAGCATGCATGAAAATAATGTGTAAAAACAATATACAGAAATGAAATAGGGAGAAGGAAATTGTGGAAGGAATATGTGAAATGAAGGGGGAGAGGAAAGTATGGAGGCTTTGAGAAAAGGAATCAATATTAAGGTTTCTTTGTTATGCCAGGATTGTGAACAGGAGGTAGAGGAAGTACATGAGTAGGGAAGGATTAGAGGACTTTGTTTGGTGTTGATATATACTACTGTCCTTACCATTCATTGGTTTTGACTTGTGAGCAAGAGAAAGACAGCAAAGTGAAGAGTTACCGGCCTCGGATACTGTGATGAAGTTACATCCCCTCCACGTGCACAGGTTCTGACTCTCCCTCCCTGTCACACTAACTGAAGATCTGGTTTTAGTACTTACCAGTAGGCATTTTCCACTTCTGCTTGCAGAGAAGTAGTAAAAGATTAAATTTACTTGAGGAAAGTTAGTACCATTACTAAAAAAGAAAGCTTACTATTATAATTGTAAGATGAGTGTGTCAGCCTCCCTCTACCTAGATTTACTTCTGTCCAATCTCCAGGAAGGGAGAAACAGGGTGGAGGCAGGGCAGTTTTAAATTTATCATGAGTGTATTGGTTTGAGAATAGGTTAGGGTCTAGATACTTAGGTTTACTACCTGAGATTTCAACAAAGCAGCAAAGGTTACTGAAGGGAATGTAAGTTAAATTGTATACTACTATAATAGTTGGTTCAGAACTCAGTTAGGTCCAGTAAGCGAAGTTTTACACCTCCTGATTAGAAGGAAGTAGAAAATACTGTGCGGGTTAAGCAAGGTTATATCAATTAATAGTGTACACGTGAACCCTACTATAGCAGATTATTTAGAACATGAAATGGTCCTTTCCCATATCAAATATGTTGAATGCAAAGATTTTGGTATGCAAATCAGCTCTTCTTATTTCCGATAAGTTATCTTATGTGACAGATTCTTCAAATGTCATTGATGTGTAATAGTAGAATGTGAATATAGTTTGCAGTAGTATGAATTAAGGTACACATCTCTGGGATTATAGCTGTACATTACAAGAAAGTAGGAAATCGCCCTGGGGTGGTTGTATGTACAAGCTGAATGGATTATAATAGTGGGAATTTCAAATTGGAACAGGTTAGGCCCCCCATACCTACATTTACAGGATTATATTGTCAGGCTACTGGAAGAAGTGTAGAGGTAGACGAGTTGTATATTTATAGTATGACAAGTGTGTTTGTACTAGAGCATAGTCATAGGTTACTATTCAAGGCAGGCGAATTGCAAAGAAGGTATTATAGACAGTGGGTTACGCGAGCCAGAGGGTCAGAGGTTGGTATCAGACAATTGAGAATTCCAGTAATTTGATCAGAAACAAAGAAAAAGGGGAGAGACTGAGGTGGGAAACAATGGGGTATAACTGGAGTACAATATGAGTATAGTTTGCGCGGAAGCAGGACAGATGCAGCAGATCTGGCTTTACTACTTCATATTATTAGGAAGTAGAAAATGTCACAGTTGAGTAGATCTGAGTGTACTGACTATATGTTGGTGCAGAATGGACCGAATTGTCATTTGACAAATGGTTGTTAATTGAGGTTATTGAAAGATAGAAAGAGTAAGAGGAATAGGGATTCAAGAAAGGACTGATAAGTATTGCATGATTGTCATATGGTATTTACTCAGCTAACTGGTGTTGTGAGTTGTTGTAGACATGGATGACAAAAGGACAGACAAACATGGGAGAAATGGGATATACTAGATGACTAATACAGATGACAGTGAAGAGATATAGTGGTGTGTAGAATATGGGCAGTTGATAGGACTTGTAGTTAGTTGATTTAATAGTATGTGAAGTAGATAAGTTGGATGAGGAATAGTATGGTTAGATTCCGGGGGTTGTATAAACTAGAAATAGAATTAGCAGAGGTTCCAGTATATTTTGGTAGTGGTCTTGATGTTAAGAAGAGAAAAAGTGTTTGTTTAGAGAGAAAGAAGTAGAGTTAGAGAAGGAGGTGGAAAGTTAGAAAGAAGATAGGGTACTGTGCTGGATTACTTTGTGGTAGATGGGTATGAGGGATAGAGAATGGAAGGGAATGGAGGGTAAGAGGTGAGACGTGAGACGTGAGACGTGAGACGTGAGAGGTGAGACATGAGAGGTGAGAGGTGATATGTTAGGGTCTATAGCCAAAATCAGGTTAAGAACTTCTCCATGGTAACACAAACTTTCTCTCTTTCACCCCATCTCAATAAAAATCTGAAATTTCAAAGCTCTCTTTTCAATTTTTTTTTTACATTTTTAAGATCTCCTATCTTCTAGAATACTAATGATCTTTACCTCAGCTTTATCAATTGAAAACTGAAAGAGTGGTTGTGCATTAAATCTTTAGCCACCCCCTGGTTGCTGTGGCTTGGTTGTTGTTGTACATCTGATACCATTTAAGGTGAACAATATTTTTTTCTATGATAAATATCTTCAACATGTGTATATCTCAGCACAACAATATTTTTTACTTTTCTTTTTCTCTTTTTCTCTTTTTTCCACAGTAAAATCTAATTTATTCCTTTACAGAGGCTTATAATTACAAAAGAAAAGTACTACAGAAAGCTATATTCAAATATTAATCTAAAATTG
>LN891260.1:0-11216 GCA_900010015.1 Tuber aestivum
TCTGTGTCCGCCCCCTCACGTCCCCCGGCGTCAATTGTCCAGGTTTTTTTTTCTTTGCTCCAAACATGCAAACTTCTCCCGTGTCCCCTCTCCCGGCATTCGAAAATGCTAGCCAGAAGTGCGCAAACCGCCATTAGGCGAGAAAAGTAAGTATCTTCCATCAAACTAGTTATATCCGACGAATATTGACCTCTCTATGTTAGTCAGACATCCGGCGAGTCAACCAGAACATGCTGGGGAATCAGTCAAGCGCCCTGGGCCCCGCTGTTCGCCCCTGTGTTCGCCCTGCCGTCCGCCCCGTCATGGTGCCCCCGGATAATCAATATGCCTGGCCCCAAGGGGCAGCATCGGGCCTTCTCAAGCCCGACACGCCCTCCGCCTCGCCGCTCGGCACGTCGCACTGCCGCCGAATAATCGTTATCTGGTGCCAGGATTTTTTCTTTCCTTTGCTATTTTTTCGCCCGCTTTCATTTTCTTCTTGTTTTGTCCTTGTTTTCGCTCCGTTGCTTGGGTTCGTTTTCCATCTGTGTGGTTTTCTCTCTCTTTCTCTTGGGCGTCTAGTTCTTTGGTTCCTTTTGCAGGGGTTTCTCTTACCCCTTTGGGCGTCTTGATCTCCTCTTATCTTTTCCTGGCGTTTCTCATGCCCGCTTTAGCGCCCTGTTACCCCGTTTCTTTTTCTTAGGTTTTTCAATCTTGCTTGGGTGCTATACACTAGATTTCTTCCTTCGCCGCCACTTGGGCGTCGTGTATTCTTAGACTTTCCTTCCCCGGTTGTCCGTCGTCCTGTGGTTGTCTGTCTTTGTTCTTTCCTTTGCTGGGGTTCTGGTCTCCTTCCCTGCCCGGGCGCCTTGACCGTCTCCGGTTTACTGGGGTTTCTCTCGCTCTTTGTTTTTTTCTCTTATTTCTTACCCATTTGGGCATCTGGTTTTCCAGTTATCTTTTCTTGGGTTTTCTCGTACGCGATTTAGTGTCTCGTAGCTTAGTTTCTCTCTCTTAGTTTTTTCTATCTGACTAGAGCGCTACCTGCTGGATTCCTTCTTGGCCGCCGCTTGGGCGTCTTGCTTTTATTAGACTTACATTCCTCGCTTGTCCGTCGCCGCCTCGTTGTCTGTCTGTCACCTGGCATGGGGAATCCCCCTTACTTCAGCCTCTCGTGGTATACCACATTTTTTTCCACGATCAGGCGTAATGGGCGGACTTGTATTCTTAGAATTTTCTTCTCCCAAGGTGGGCCGCCTGGGTTTTGAATCACCTTGCGTCAATATGTAGTATTCTTCAAGTTAGTCACTGTCCTAGCACACCCTGAACCATGTCTTCACTCGGCAACCTCCACATACCAAGTCCATACCTGGCTAGGCGTCCTCTGTGTCTCGCAAACTATTCCACGATTGTTGACTACCAACCCTGTATGTCCGACGTTCAGCTGGGTCGACTCCAGGTTGTCCAGGGAAGACGTTCGCTTCTGCTAATCCCATTTAGGCGCAGACTATATCTAGTGCGAAGTCATATTGGTAAACCCTACTCACTATCGCTAGATTTTGGACGCCACTCTCCTCTGCCATGTCCTTTCATTTCCGCTTTTATTTACGCTAGACTTCACGCCCTATGACAGTTGGAGACATTGGCATTTGATCATAGACATTACATTGAACATTGGGAAATCAGCTTTTTCGTATTCGAACTCCGGAGATCAATACCGAGTGATACTTGATGAATCTGGATGTACCCCTAGCTCTAGCGTATAAGACCTGCCACATCCTAACGAACATAAGAAACCTACACAATTTCCAGATTTTATCGCGGATATACTATTTACACTTCTCTAACCACTGCTTTCTCTCTCTCCTATCTGTGTAACTTTTCCATTATGCCAATGGAGCAATGATCCCGCCTCGACAGTCAACCAACCCCCCGTGTTGGTAATATGTATGGACGTAAACGCGACGCCGGACCTGGCCCCATGGAACCTGGGGGAACGGGATCCAAATCATAACAAAACAATTCGCACAGCTCCCAGAGCCCGCGTACGAATGACCAGACGTCACGTCCGCCTTCTTCTCCCCCGCAAACAACAAGCCAACCAACGAGACCACCGCAGCCCTCACGTAAAAGCACAATGCAGGCAGCTGTGCGTCCCGACGCCGAAACTGACGCTGAAGACCAAGTGTTTGTGGACGCTGTACATATATCGGAGGATAGCAGTGATGAGTACCAAATCTCCCCGGGCTCCTCAGAATCAGAATCAGAAATCGACGCTGGTGCGGAAGACATTAATCTCAGTGATGGGGGAGCAATACCACGCCGTCACCGGTCACAGACAGCGAACAGAGAGGATACCAACCGAGGGAAAACAGTTCGGGTTTCCACTACTGCCGGATCACAGCCATCCGGCCCTTCTCTGCCGATGCCCGCTGTCCCTGCCCGCATCATTCGCGGTAGAGCCTCCCCTCCTGGTGTTCCGTCGTCAAGCTCAGGAAGGAATTCGTCTCCACCCGGTCGCTCGAGTATGCTTTCCTCGGATATCAGAAGCTCTAGCCCGGTAGATTATCTAGATATAGCCCGACGCGACTTTAACTGGCACGGAAGTAGCAGCCGGAAGAATAATGTTACAGGACCTGAAAGTTCTATATTACGGCTGGCCAGTGATCTGATTCTCCAATACACTCTTTTTGATGACCCATTACCTAACGTAGTTGTTCTGACGGCCAAAGTGTACAGCGTTTGAGAGGATGCGTTGAATATGAGTGAGGGTTGTGGACGTATTGAACCGTCCGAGGATAGCATAACAATAGTAAGTGATCCCAGCCAGACGTCTGGCCACGTGGCAAATTATAATAACCTTGATAGATACGCCAAAAGCACTCAGGCGTACGGTAACAATTCGTTTATCATGTGAAGCATTACATAGTAAAGTTATATGAACTGCCACTGCCACAAGGTGCAGCAGCCATCGTACGTAGAGTTGATTATCTTCTGGAAGGAGACGGGTTCATGTGCAACCCGAAAGGGTATGAGGTTTGTTACCACGACGACTAGCAATGGCTAGTGGGTAATACGACTAACTATGTATGAATTTGGACAGCGTCTGATCCTGCGATTCCTTGCGCCCCAGATCCCCGAGGCCATATATGGCAAGTACTTTGCCGGAAAGAAAATGCAAGGCAAGATAGATCCTGAGTTCCTATTTTGGATCAACGGAACTATGATCTGCCTGACTTGCGCTATACTATGCCACACTCTCCGGACGTGGCAAACGGGTAAGTACGAAGTGCCGAAGGACTTGAAGCCTGATATTGTTATGGGTAAGAATCTCAGAACATTCTAGTAGGCCGTAGTGAAGGAGTCTAGCTAACCCGTCACCCACTTAAGACCTCTTGGCACACCAGAGGCAAACATGGCAGAGATTTCCCGTGCAGATCCAGGAGCTGGTGGTCCAAAACATCCGCCAAATCATCACCGAAAAGCTCCAGCAACAATATGGGATTCAGAATGACCGAGTAGAAGGGTATGATGATGACGTTGACGCAGTAAGCGCGGAGCTCGAGTGCAGGAAATCCAACCAGGCTCCGAGCCAATCTTCGCGGGGTAGACAGACAATGACCGACTACCCTCTAGAGGCCTATTTGGGGCGCCAGAGCAGGCGGGAACGGTCGCCCCATCCCGGTGTTGCTTCCGATTTTAGCCAGACGGCCATTGGACGGTCTCCTGGCTTTCATGATTTTGAACAGGATAGTCTAGACGATACACCGGAACACACGGGACGTCCGACGTCGGGGAGGATGGGCAGTCCATCTATTTCATCGCGCGTCTCGCTTAGTCTGGATGATTCACAGTCGGGGCAGGTGACGGCTATAGCATGACAGCAGGCAGGGAATTTTGATTGAGAGAGAGGAGGCAACTGGTCGGTGGGACCGGGATCAAGAGTGGGCTCGACGGGGCGCATATGGGTACCGGCGGTGCCGGTGGGATCGCAAGCTTCAATAGCGCCTAGTGTACTCGATAGATTAAAATGGCGGGCCAATCTGACGCCGTACGATAGTCAATAGAGTATATGCAGCACATATCGAGACCAAATTGTAATCGGATGTGGTTACCGAAAGTCCCAGAACATATGGGGTATGTTCCAATTACGGCGAGAAAATCCCGACAACGTCAATTGAAAGTGTGAAATCAGGATGGAAGAGGTGGGTAATATAGTACTCGGGGCACACGGGAGTAGTTCTTCGAAGTCATGAGACAAAGGAGCAGGGACAGGAACTTAGGAGGAGGAGAGCGGACGAGACATGCGGTGGGAGGCAAGCGATATAGATTAAGTCATCCAAACAGAACTGGCTTTACGTGGACAGGATTGGAACGCGGGGGGAGGGTTGATGGGCGTCACGGCGAGAGGCAGAAGCAGCAGAGATTCTCCGGACGCAAAGCAGGCATGGCCGGATGGCCAGGACGCCGGGCAGGAGGTCCAGAGGTGTCCGGACGCCGGCCGGGAGTAGTAAGGGCGTCAGGACGCCATGCCGGAGTAGCAGGGGCCTCGGGACGCTAAGGGGGAAAGGGCATGGATTGTCAGGACGCCCGGGACTGAGCTAGCAAGGGTCACAACGCAGGGGGGCTGGAGTGCCACGCGTCCGGTGAGCCTCAGGATGCAGGAGGGTGCGGATGCGAACCTCAGGACGCAAGAACGGATTCAGCCGACATCCTGATTAACGGTTTGCATCCTGTGCGTCCAGTGCGTCTGACGCACAGGACACACAGGACACAAGAGTAAATTTTTGCTGATGTCACAATTCCTTTATCATGTGAAGCATCACATAGAAAGGTTATATGAACTACCACTACCACAAGGTACAGCAGCCATCGCACGTAGAGTTGATTATCTTCTGGAAGGAGACCGGTTCATGTGCAACCCGAAAGGGTATGAGGTTTGTTACCACGACGACTAGCAATGGCTATTGGGTAATACGACTAACTATGTATGCATTTGGACAGCGTCTGATCCTGCGATTCCTTGCGCCCCAGATCCCCGAGGCGATAGATGGCAAGTACTTTGCCGGAAAGGAAATGCAAGGCAGGATAGATCCTGAGTTCCTATCTAGGATCAACGGAACTATGATCTGCCTGACTTGCTCTAGACTATGCCACCCTCTCCGGGCATGGCAAACGGGTAAGTACGAAGAGCCGAAGGACTTCAAGCCTGATATTGTTATGGGTAAGAATCTCAGAATATTCTCGTGGGCCGTAGTGAAGGAGTCTGGCTAACCCGTCACCCACTTAAGACCTCTTGGCACGCCAGAGGCAAACATGGCAGAGATTTCCCGCGCAGATCCAGGAGCTGTTGGTCCAAAACATTGGCCAAATCATCACCGAAAAGCTCCAGCAACAATATGGGATTCAGAATGATCGAGTAGAAGGGTATGATGATGATGACGTTGACGCTGTAAGCGCGGAGCTCGAGTGCAGGAAATCCAACTCGGCTCCAAGCCAATCCTCGCGGGGTAGACAGAGGATGACCGACTACCCTCTAGAGACCTATTTGGGGTGCCAAGGCAGGCGTGAACAGTCGCCCCATCCCGATGTTGCTTCCGATTTTAGCCAGATGGCCATTGGACGGTCTCTTGGCTTTCATGATTTTGAACAGGATAGTCTAGACGATACAGCGGAACACACGGGACGTCCGACATCGGGGAGGGTGGGCAGTCCATGTATTTCATCTCGCGTCTCGCTTAGTCTGGATGATTCACAGTCGGGGCAGGTGATGGCTATAGATGGACAGCAGGAAGGGAATGTTGATTGAGAGAGAGGAGGCAACACGTCGGTGGGACCAGGATCGAGACTGGGCTCGAGGGGTACATATGGGTACCGGCGGTGCCGGTGGGATCGCAAGCTTCAATAGCGCCAAGTGTACTCAATAGATTAAAATGGCGGGCCAATGTGACACTGTACGATAGTAAATAGTTTATTTGCAGCACATATCGAGACCAAATTGTAATCGGATGTGGTTACCGAAAGTCCCAGAACATATGGAGTATGTTCCAATTACGGCTAGAAAATCCCGATGACGTCAATTGAAAGTGTGAAATCAGGATGGAAGAGGTGTGTAATGGAGGACTCGGGTCACATGGGAGTAGTTCTTCGAAGTCATGAGAGACAGGAGCAGGGACAGGAACTTAGGAGGAGGATAGCCGACGAGACATGCGGTGGGAGTCAAGCGATATAGATTAAGTTATCCAAACAGAACTGGCTTTACACGGACAGGATTGGAACGCGGGCGGAGGGTTGATGAGCGTCACGGCGAGAGGCAGAAGCAGCAGAGATTCTCCAGACGCAAAGCAGGCGTGCCCGGATGGCCGAAACGCCGGGGGGGACTTGCAGGGGCGTCAGGACGGCGGGCAGGAGGTCCAGAGGTGTCTGGACAGCGGCCGGGAGTAGTAAGGGCGTGAGGACGCCAGGCAGGAGTAGTAGGGGTGTCGAGACGCTAGGGGGGAAAGCGCATCGATTGCCAGGACGCCTGGAACCATGCTAGCAAGGGTCACAACGCAGGGGGGTTGGAGTGCCGCGTGTCCGGTGAGCGTCAGGATGCAGGAGGATGCGGATGCGAACGTCTGGACGCAAGAATGGATTTAGCCGACGTCCTGATTAACGGTTTGCGTCCTGTGCGTCCTGTGCGTCTGACGCACCGGACGCACAGGACGCAAGAGTAAATTTTTCCTGATGTGCACTTACCCCTCCCTATTATATTACATTTTAGGTTAGCAGTTGAAACAACTCTCTATTAATTGTGAATAAGAAGATTCTATTACTTACCCAGCAATCTAAGCACAACAGAAGGAGTTGGTCGCGGTGATCATGATCAAACTGAGCCAACTCCTTTTCCTGATGGCATCCCTGACACCTCAGCCGTTCTACCTCCTCCTCGTCTAGCGCTCTATTTCAGTTCATGTTCATCGTCCAAGAGGAATGGACAAACCGTCAAGAGCTCTTAGGGGTTCCGGTTCCTGTACTGCCCTTGGTAGTGGTATTGTAGGGCCAGAAGCCTTCGGTGTTTCTTGTTCAAATGTGTGGGTACGGCACTATCTTAATAACATTGTACAAAAGTACGACACAGTAGTGAGAGTATACTGTGGGCACGCTAAGCGAGGAGGAAGTTTGTCTGAAGGTAGATTGGTAGTAGTTCTTGTCCTTAATTCTCTTAAGCGAGATGGGTGGTAACCCCCTATTTATACAGGTGCCCATCCTTCGCACAACTAAGAGAAAATGTAAGAGAAAACATAAGTATCGACGTGTTTGACCGTAACATAAGTAGGAAAAACATAAGTACGAACGTGTTTGACCCTAAAGAACTGCCAAGGAAATCCCATAAAACATGTGTAAATCTAAAGTGGTGTGAATGGAGAATTAGAACATAATTGTAAATCAAATGACCGATGACCGTGCATGATGATGGATAAAATGTAAGAAATAAACCCGAACACCCGATAAGAAAAGCACGCCATAATCCCCTAATCGTATCATGAAATATCAATGAAATATACGTAATACATACTCCGCTGTAGTAATGTCCGTGAACTAGAAATAATACTAAGTAGAGGAATATACGATATTATCAGGGAGAATATACATATGAAACGAATGAGAAAATTCAACATTTCTCGATTGCGGTTCTGTTATTATAGTACATCCTGTTAGCATATAATCATATACCCTTTAGCTTCCGTCCAGACCGGTTGTTGGCTTACCAACCATTGCTGACAGCATTTACGCAAAGTACCGTTATGCCCCTTGTCAAATCCGTCAATAGGCCGCTTGACACAGCAACGTCCGCATTGCTGAAATCCCTCCATGTTTGTCTCTGGTCTCGTAATCAGTAAACCGTGAGATCTTTTGAAAGTGGTGGAGTAGATAAAGATGTTTGCGGAGCTTGAATAATATTGGTATTAAGAAGGAGAAAAAGGAGTTGCTGATTTTAAAAGAGGTGATGGAGATTAAAAAAAGTTGATAAATTGGTAGACACAAAAGGTTGTAAAAGGAAAAGAAAAAAGAAGGGAAAGCTTGGTATAATCATGTGAATAAAGTATGAGCATAGACCAACACCATGTCTTGGCATAGTTGAGCCTCCAACCTGGTATTCTCCCTACTAAATTACTTTTTTTTTTACCACTTGCTGTTATTTTGTTTTAACACTTTTTTGTACTTTCTAGTTATTCCTTATATTTATAATTCCTTTTTCCATAGTATCTATTATTTTATTCATTATTTATTTTCTCTTCTTATACTTTGTTTGCTTGTTGTAAAAGTAACATTTGGCAAAATGTGGTGTCTTGGCAGGCTTGGGGCTTAACCACTATGTTTTAAGATATTAAAGGTGATAGACCCATTTACAAATATTATTGCTATTATTTTCTCTCAACTAACATATATACCTTGGACATAAATTTACAATACTCTGGAGATGTATAAAGTATTTGTAGACCATAACTCACATTCCTTGCTATATCTTGATACTTACTTGTAGTAAATGCTAGTACAAAAGTAGAATATTATCCTTGTAAGTCTTATAATCAGTATCAGAAACTACTCATACTTTTTTTGTTCCTACCATTTTGCTAACTCTTCCTTTTCCTTTTGCTTTACTTTTTTAGAGTTTTTTTCTTCTACAAATATCAACTAAAATTATTTTACCCTTATTGGTCTTGTTTTGTTTTCTAACTAATTCTTTATATTAAGATTATATTGACATATTCCCATTGCAGGATAACTGGTCATGCTAGCCTTGTGCTAAAATATTCTGCTAGGTGCATATCAGATCCTGATTGCTGTGCTGACATATACAGCCTATGACAGATCTGGTTCTGCCATGCTGAGTTATTTGGTGGAGTGTACCTCCCATACTGCGCGTGCGCAGTATTACAACTACCCTAGCTGCACCTCTCATACCGCACTTTTTATCAGATCAGATGGCAGTTTGAGATAGCCACGCAGTACATTTAGACTAGCTGCCCTCCTCAAGACCTTGAGGAGATGCGTATTTTAGGAGTATCTGAATTATACTAATTCTTGCAGCTAATAAATTCCAAATCAAATTTGCTACTGGATTAATAGGTTTATACAGTCAGGTATTAGGTTATTTGTTCTATTGGTATTAAGTTGATTCCTTGTAGGACTAACCATATTCATGAGTCTTATAAATTTAATAGCTGCCCTCCTCAAGACCTTGAGGATGTGTCTCCTTAGTTGCCTATATTTGAAACTTGTAGACTAAGATTTATTATACAAATAATGGAATAGAGAGTAATCAAGACTTTAAGAATACTGATACTACAATTGAAAGCAAGTCTGGATTAATAGCCTGAGCCTCCTTAAGCCCTTGAGGGATATCTTCTACAAGATTGAAATATTGACTTATTCTATAGAAAGAATTACATATAATTTTCTTACAAGAGTTGATTACTTTATTAACTTTAACATTAAGTTTTCTGTTGTATTAAGATTAGATTACTGGAGAGGCAGGGCTAACCTGTCCCTACTAACCCTCAAGTTACCTTATTTTCTAATCTGAATAATTTTAAAAGCTGCCCTCCTCAAGACCTTGCGGACTTTCCCTTAAGACACTACTAATTTTAATTTCATTTGAAGATTAATGAAGCAGATATAATTTACGGCAGAGTATGATTGCTTAGTTCTAGTTGTGGTTTGGCTGTTGGTACTATCAGCATTAGGTTCATTAAAAGGTAGGGCTAACTTACTCTTACTAAGTTCTAAATTATTTCATTCAGAGTTGTTTATACTTTTCATGGCAGTCCTGCCTAAGAGACCAAGAATTTTTTCAGTTAACAAACTTGAGCTCAGATTTGTAGACTCCTGAAGACTTTAAAGATATATCTATTGAGTTTTAATTTATAAATTAGTTTAAGGTCATGTGATAGAGTTCTCTTTATATCATAATAACTATTACTTGTTAAGTATATTAATAGATTATTGTTCTCTTAATATTATATTCCTTCAGAGGGAAGACTTATTAAATTGTAATTTTTTACTATTCTCTTTATTTTTATTGTTTATTTTCCTATTTTATTATTGTTATTTGTAGTAATAAAATTGTTATTATAATTATGATTATTAAAATTATTATTATTTGTTATTATATTTAGTATTATTTATTATAATAATAATATTAATTGTTATTTTTGTCAATATTGTTATTATTATTATTGTTGTGGTACTTGGTCTGATTGTTCTTCTGCTTCTTCTTAGTATTAGTATTGTTATTGTTATTGATATTATTATTGTTATTATTCTTGTTATTATTATTGTTATTTGTATCCGTATTAATGTTAGTATTATTGTTATTGTTATTGTTATTATTATTGGTATTTGTATTAGTATTATTATTATTGTTATTTTTATTGTTATTGGTATTGGTATTCATATTAGTGTTATTATTATTCTTATTGTTATTGTTGTTAATATTGATATTGTTGTTCGTATTTGTATGAGTGTTAGTATTATTCTTATTGTTATTGTTGATGTTATTGGTATCTGTATTTTCATTTCATTATTACTTGCATTGGTCTTCTTATTTGTATTTATTTTATGATTATTGTTATTATTAGGATGGTTCTTTTTATTTTTATTTTTATTTTATTTTATTTTTCTGATTGCAAAGAAATGTATGAAGTGGAGGAAGAAGAAGTACCCGTGCCAAGGTTGCAGCTAGGGCACTGCAACCCCCGAAAATTCGCTGGCTCAGTTTTCTGGGGCACTCATCCTGAGTGCCTGACAGCTCAATGCAACTTGACAGCTCAATGCAACTTTGTGGCTCAATGCAACTTTGTGGCTCAAACAACCAGTAAAACCACATTTAATTTTGTGACTCAGCATAATTTTGTCACTATATCTAATCTTTGAGCATCATACAATACTGCTATCTCATTAAATATAAACATAGTATATCAAGATCTATATTCAGATTTTACTGATATATTTTAAAAATTTTAACAAGATGTACCAACTCTGTTTAATCATATTTATAAATGTAAAATTATTAGATTTCAACTCTAAAGATATTAGTAAGAGTATGAAAAATTGCAATATTGTAAAATATTACATTGGAAATCATAGTATAAATACATAATCTAAGATGGTGCTATAAAATTAGGCTGAGTCACAAAATTTGAGGTGGCTTTACTGGTTGTTTGAGCCACAAAGTTGCATTGAGCCACAAA
>LN891260.1:41769-84923 GCA_900010015.1 Tuber aestivum
AAAACGAATTCTTATTGTCCTTATCTTCTTGCATTTTATGCATAGTAGAAGTGATGGAAAATAGAGTGTAGAGCAGAGTTGATCATGGTTTGACAGTCTCAGAAGTACAGGATGGTGCAGGATTGATCATGGTTTGACATGCTGAGAAATACGAGCAGGTGCAGGTCTGAGCATGTGCAGGATCTAATCAGATCGCCATCAGAGATCGACATTCGGAGATAAAACGCGCAATCAGATCGCTGACAAACAACTGCGCAGTACATATTGGACTAGCTGCCCTCCTCAAGACCTTGAGGACTTCACCATTAACAAAATATTGATTTTAATTTCTTCTAAAAATTTACGGTACCCATGTATTTTACTACAGAGTACAATAGCTTTGTTCTAGTTGTAATTAGATTGTTGGTACTATTGGTGTTAGGTTTAGTAAAAGGTAGGGCTAACATATACTTACTACCTTCCAGATTAGCTCAATCAGAGATCTTAATAATTCGTATAGCAGTCTTGCCTAAGATACTAAGAATTTTTCAAGTTAGCAAACTTGAACTCTAATTAGCAGCCTTCCGAGGACCTTGAGGGAAAGGAGTTTATAGCATTAACTTTGAAAGTATCTATTCAAAGCAAAAGAGTTGATATGATGTAGTAATATTTATAGTTTAGTTAGGTACGGTATTAGGTTATTTAACAGATAAGGCCACCTTGTCCTTCCTAATTTCAAGTTATCTGATCTCAGCATCATTACAGATATCCTCCTTAAACCATTATGGAGAAGTGTATTTTAGTAGTATTACAATAATAGTAATACTTGAAAACAATAGATCAAGAATTGAATTAACTATTGGATTGATAGTTTTAAGGAGTCTGCCATTAGATTATTCTTTAAATGAATATTGAGTAGCTGATATGGTAGGGCTAACTATATTTATAGATCTAAGCAATTTTAATAGCTGTCCTCCTTAGGATATTGAGACCTGTTCCCTTAAGAGACTAGAGATATTAATTTTTTTTAATAACCCGAGGAGTCCATATAATTTGCTGCAAAGCATGATTGTCTTATTATGTTTGCTATTAAGTTGTTACTGCAATTTGCATTAGGTCTATTAAAAGACAGGAGTAACTTACTTCTATGAAGATGGACATTATTGTATGCTCCGATTTTTATAATTTCTACAGCAGCCTTACTTCGGACATCAAGCTTATTTCATGTTAGGAACTTGAATTCCAATTAGCATCTCTCCTTAAGATATGGTAGACTCCTCCATTCAGAGGCGACAGATTTTAATTTCTGTTGAAACTGTAAGTGATTCATATAATTTACTACAAAGTATAATTGTTTCATTCAAGTTGTTGTTAGATTGTTGTTACTATTAGCTTAAGTATTACGTTTATTATATATCAGGGGCCAACTTACTCTTACTAACTTCAAGATTATCTCGTTCAAAGAGGGAAGGGAAGGGAAGGCTGGGTGAGAGGTGAGAGGTAGGAGGTGAGAGGTAGGAGGTAGGAGGTAGGAGGTAGGAGTTAGGAGGTTAGGAGGTTAGGAGGTTAGGAGGTTAGGAGGTTAGGAGGTTAGGAGGTTAGGAGGTTAGGAGGTTAGGAGGTTAGGAGGTTAGGAGGTTAGGGTTAGGAATTTAGTATATTGACTATTAGGGACAGGAGTTGACCTCAACAGGACAAACTACAGCCAAGCGAGACACCAAAAGAAGTACCAAACCCACATCCCACTGCTAAGGAGACTACCACTACCGCAGCAATAGTAGGAAACAGAGCTAAGAACATGAGTCCAGAAGCAACCACGGGGTTGGGAACAAAGCCCCCAACAGGCAAGACCAAGATGTGGAAACCCCACATCGAGGTAACAAACGAGACCACCAGATCACGCGAGCTGGTAGGGACACAGGTGAGGACTGGAACTCGGCCCACAGTCCAGGCCAGCGAGATCAGAGGTACAAGGCCCACAGTGATGGCCAACGGGATCAGAGGTACAAGGCCCACAGTGATGGCCAACAGAGGAGATGGAAGAACCAAGTTGAATCAGAAGCATGATAGTGGAAGACAAAGAACAGCAATCAGAATAGCAGAAGTAGGGTGAACTGGTCGAACAGTGGAGTAGTGGGTAGCCAAGCAAGAGTACTCCGAAAACAGGGACTGGAGATCAAGACAGCAAGTGTAGCAATTAAAAGCCAACAAAGGGGTAAGCAACTTGCAGAAGATTGCAGTAGAGAATGAGGAGCAGGTGGTGGAAACAGAACAAGAAGTATGGATTGAGATGTTCTGTGGCAGAGAAGGATTTGTTGCAAACCACAAAGGTCTAACAGGAAGAGGGAAGAGACTAGGAAATGAGAAAAGAAGAAAAGAGATAACATAAAGGTAGCGAGTAATAAGGGATTACAAAAAAAGAAAGAGAAAACCAATAGAGCAAGAGAAAGTGTGGTGGCAACAGTGAGAGGTGATAGCGGGGTGGGGAGGAGGAAACTATCATAGACAACTACAAATGTGTATCAAGGTCTCACAAGTGAAGAAGGTCGCATGGCATGAGCCATGGTGACCTGCCAAAAATCCAGCAGAGTGCGTGCTTTGCTCCATTCTCGTTCATTGAGCAAAAGGTCCAAGGTAGTATACTTAATGTCATCTCCAAACAGTAGGAGATCGAGCTGGTAAAGTGCTCGCTGCTGCGGGTTCAAAAGGGGTAAGGGGTACGGCATGCATTTTGTATGACCACGGTTAAAGCGTTTTCCACAGGGACATTTCCTGCCCCACCCAAAGACGCCACGCCTCCATGCTAGAAACCTGGCCTGATCTGCTACAGGAGCATGGAGTACAGAATCACAATCATGCCTTGAGGGGCGCTCAGATGGCCTGGTAATCCTTACCAGCTTCGGAGCATTGAAAGGAATCTGGGTAAGCTGGCTCCGCTTGTCCGCTATCAGGGCTATGGTGAGATCATGTTTGGACAGGACATCCCGGTCACCACCTTGGGTGTCCAGTGCATTCTGGTAAAGCGGTGGTGGTGACTGGAATTGGGCAAGGAGAGGTGGTACCCGGGACTGATACCTAGTTAAAGAGCCGAGCAGGGACCTCCATGATCCTGCACCAAGCATGGCACGGACAGGATTCTCCATATGAGCGGTGACAAGGTGATGATAGAAGCGGGCAAGTAGATGTCGACATCGATCTTCAAAGGGTAGAATGCGCAGGAGATTGGCTGTGATATATGGTCGTTTGGCATTCCCTCCCGCGATCCAGTTGATACAGGTATGATAGGTCCTCCGCAGGATTGGCCAGTGTGGTGATCGCCTATCGCAGAGGTGATGGGCATACATGAGGGGCATGGAGTATTCCAGCATGGGTGTCAGGATGGTCTTGAAAATATTGTACCGTATGCGTGGAGCCCAGGTATCGGAAAACCAGGCGATCGCTCCCCGCAGCGCATGGACACGGGTAGATAGCATGCGGGCTTGCTCTTCATAATCGATACCTATACAATGGAACATGACTCCCAAGTACTTGTACGAGGCAACTTGTGGAACTGCCTTGCCCTGCAGGATCAGCCTACCCGGTGTAGGAAGGGCTGTAGTAGTAGGACAACCTACTGCTGTCCTGAGGTGACCATATTTGTGAATATTGAAAGACATGTCTTGAAGCGAGGCCCAGTGAGAGGCGTGATCTAAAAGTGCCTGGGACCTGGCAACGGTCGAGGCCATGCGCACGACATCATCGGCGAAGAATAGTGCGGCAGGGAGATGAGCGGGGTGGCCACGATTGAGGACATGCAGTAGACTGTTGATGAACCGGGTAAAGAGAACTGGTGAGAGTGGTGAACCATGGAGCAGACCACAGCGACGTGAACAGCGTTCAGATATGACACCATTGACCACGATGGAAAATGTCATGTCCACATACATGAGCTGGCAGATTAGGCGGAGTACAAGGGGATGAATGTTCTGCTGCACAAGTTCACGCCTGAGGTGCTTCCACTGGACTTTATCAAAGGCAGATGCAAAATCAAGGAAACTGACATGGAGTCCTGGTACAGATTGTATCCTGTGTTGGAGGGCGAGAACATTGGTCATGCTAGAGTATCCAGTTCTGAACCCGGCCTGCCCGCCGGCACATTGGAAGTGGCCTGAGCTCTGCACAATGGGCAGTGTTAATGACTCGAACAACTTACGAAAAAGGCAGACCAGAGTGACAGGACGTGAATTAGTTGCGGTATAAGGTTGAGTTTTGTCCTTACAAAGTAGGTAGAGTAGGGAATCATTCCAGCGCTGGGGGGTTCGTCCTGCTCGAAGACAGGCATGGAACAGTGTGCTCAGTTCAGAGGGCAGGGTGGTCTCTATCAAGTGCCTCAGCATTTGGACCTGGATGTTATCAAGACCAGGTGAGGTGGTAGTTGACCTGCGTATGATATGCTGCTTGATGGCATCTGGGGAGACCAGGTCGGGCAAGCCCGAGGCGACCAATTCCGCCTCGTCGAATTGTTGCCTTGCTAGGGGAACCGGAAGTGGCGATCCCACAGGTTCCATTACCACAGGCGAGTCAGGGGAATCTTTTGGTGAATGAAGGCCCAGATTCTGATCATTGGTACTGCCTGTAGGATTGAACATTGATGAATAATGCTGCACGCACTCCTGTAAAGGAGTTAAGGTTGGGGTGGCGCTGGTAAGGGGGGCACTGCCGGATGAGGATCGCAATGCACGCTTCATGAGCTGCATGGTAGCAGCGATGTCATACCGTGATGCTAGCTGAGGTGCCACCATATCGTATTCCTTTCTAACCACACTGGGGTCATAGGTCCCTAGTACATTTTCAGATATGGTATGAACCTTGCAGCAGAGCAGGGCATCCAACATGTCAACGTCAAATCTCTCGGATTTTGTGTAAGATTGACTGAAATTGCTCAATACATCCCAGCAATCACGATATCGCTGAGATGTCCGGGCCTCGTTTAATCTTTGGATGTGGAAGCGCAGTAGATTATGTGATGGGATATGATGGTGGTTGCGAGAGGATGGTGGAGTGGCTGGCCGATCTGGCTTCCATGTGGAGTGGCATTCCACCAGTAGTAGGTATGTGTGATCAGTAGGAAAGGAAAGATGATTGGTCGGAAGAAGGGATAGCTGGATGCGGGATTGCGCATGCCGGGCAGAGAAGGCATGATCTGGAATATTGTCCGCTCTGGTATGATCATGCACATCAGACAAATGGACCATGTCATGATGGACTGCCCAGGCCTGAATGTCTTGTGATCGCAGAGATGAGGATGAGGATTGAGGGCGCCTGGTACCACTGGGATTGCAGTGAAAGTGGCAATTGACATCACCAAGAAGTAAATCAACACGCCCAAGGCTATCTAATTCCTTCACTACTGTCTTGTTTGCTATAGAGTAGGGTGGAAAGTAGACCGCGGCAAAGGTCAAGCCTGGAATGGAAACCGCAATGGAATGCGGGCTAGACGTGGTGTGCTGAATGAGGGAGTGAAAGTGTGGCTTGACTAGCATGTATATACCACCGTGGTGGCGACCATGATGCATCCCAGGTTGAATTGGGTGAAGGAGAGTGGTGGAGCAATGAACGAGAGGATGGGACAAGCGAGATTCATGTTGCTGGTACCAGTGTTCAGCGATGAAGAGACAGTCAAATCGTTGTTCGAGGAGGCTGATTGCCTGTGCAAACTTTCTTTCTGGAAGAGAGTTTGCATTAAGGTATCCGATTCGGTACATTACTGTTGGAGGGATACAGCGCGGGTG
Organism: Tuber aestivum; assembly: GCA_900010015.1. NCBI lineage: Eukaryota > Fungi > Ascomycota > Pezizomycetes > Pezizales > Tuberaceae > Tuber > Tuber aestivum. The sequence continues at coordinate 47,520 of LN891260.1, forward strand.
GGCTTCAGCACCAACATCTTTCGGGGGCGTTCCTGACTTTCTTCGTGACTATAAGGTAAAGTGATGCTCTCAATATCTGATCTTCCCTTGTATTCTTTCTCTTCTCTCTGCAAAAGTTTTCATTCCACCTCTTTTCTCTTTATTTCCCGCAATGCACAATGATATGATATGAGGAGCTGTACTCACCACTGGGAGTCCAAACTGTCTGCAATTGTGCATTGTCTTTTGCGTGAGGTAAACCTGGCAGCACCAGCGACCACCGGGAGACGAATCCCTACATTGCATCTAGCATTCCTACCAGTCTGATTGTTCCAGTTCAGTGGGCATGGGTTGCGTGGGGGCGAATCTCGCACCACGGGTATTGTTCCCTGCCGGGCCAGGGCGGTGTCTAGCTGCTTGCCCACGCCTCGATTCCTGGCCCACTCGATGAGGCACTGGCGGGTGGTGTCCCCTCTAGCGCAGGCAATTGACGAGGCAATTCGCCGGACGAAGTCATCCTTGAGTATGGACTCCTGCCTCTCAGGGGTGACCTCGGTCTCCCAAGTGAAGGAACTTCCCACCAGTGGACCAAAGGATCCCCGGACTTGATAACCTGCCACCTTTGAAAGACAGTTCCGCATATGTTCGACATGATTCTTATTGACAAGAATTTCGACAATGGACCGGTCAATCCAAGAGATATTTCTTATATGTCGGATTTCGAGGCCGACTGGCTTCTGGATTAATAGATGCTTCACATCGCTGATTGGCAGGTACGGTATCCCATGTACATAGATGGCAACTGACGCTGCCGGTGGTCTCATGTTTGGCTGCTGCAATGGAGAGTCAGGATCCGGCTCCAGGCTATCATGCTTTCGCTTTCTCCCACTTCCACAGTGGGCAAAAGAGGCCAGCAGATGTCTTCGATACCTGACCCTGGGGGTACCCCCACTGGTACTACTCTCACTGACAATGGTCACATAGCTGGCTTGCGTGGTGGGCTTCTTTGCATGTGCCACAGGAGGGGCACCATCTGTACTGAGATGGGATGGCTGAATCACAGGAAACTCATCGCAAGACACGTCAGCCACATCGGGATCCCGTTCTTGCGGCTGTACTGCATTGTCCCTGATCGCAGCTGGGAGACCGGTGCGGAGTACGTGCCCTGAGAGTGTGGTGGAGGAGCGGGGCTAGATATATCTCGTGTGTTATTAACGATAATCACAAGTTCCAGTTGCAATGAATTACATGAGAATTGATGTCGTGCAGTGCAGTGAGTATCACCAGCCATCTTATGGTGAGATACATTACTGGACTACGATGTGTGATGCAGGCACTGGAGGGATATACATACCATGCCTCCTACACTGGCCCGCGTGGTACCCGGGCTAGTAACTGATGGCTCTTGGGTTGGCAATTTGCCTGCCCGGGATACTGCCAGCATGTGGACTGCTTGCTCCAATTCTTTGCGTGAAGTTCTTTCCTGCTCTAAGGATTGACGTAGTTCCAGTACCTGGGCACGAATTTCCTCCAGAAGTACTTGAGTTGTATTGGCATCTAACAAAGCACAATGGTGCCGTCAGCTCCTGTACAATTGGAATCGGATCAGGCAGCAGAAGATAGGCCCCACGGAGGTCTCCAGATGCCCAGTGGAGCTGTACTATAGGCCCCTATGTGCCTACAGCCTGATAAAGAGTACCAGACCAGGTCTAACAGAAGAGACTTACTGGGATCCGAACCTGCATCCACTCCCCCGCGCTGCACTCTGTGTTGTGCATTCATTTGTTGATGTGTGGTAGTTGGGCAGGCCTAATGCCAGTTGTCATTGAAATTAGTGATACAGGAACAGGTTGCAACTGAGTGGTGGGATGCCAGGTTCGCAAAAGACTATGCTGCTGTAGCAATCATACCGATTTACAAGGTGGAGAACCTATTTCTTCTATATCTCCATCCAGAGGAAGTACGTGTGATCCTGTATTTGGGTTGACAACGGTTGAACCGCCAGGTCGGTCATGGCTGTACAGAGGAGAACTGTTCCTACTTTGTGTTGGACAGCCTTGGTATAGTAGGATTAGCATTGCAAGGAGTACAAATTTTGAACATGCATGAAGCAACAGGGTCTAAGGGGAGTGGACAGGGAAAGCAGGAAAGGAAGGATGGAGTACCCAGAAGTACTATAGAACAGGCGACATTTTCAACTTACCTAGGAGTTGAGATGATAATGGAAGTCCAGCAGTGCTTTGTGGCCGAGGAATGCGATGCTGGCCACCACAGAGAGTAATGAAATCGGTTACACTGATTGATCTCCCACAAGATGGGTGAGACCGACAAACAAAGCGTCTATACCGCCTACCATCGGCATCGGCCTTACCGGCAACATCCTTGGTGAAGGCGCCTCTGTGGCGGTCCTGGAAACCACAGTTCGGACACTGCAGGGTTGTGTTGAATTGAGCGTGAAGCAGTTCAGCAGTATCCCGCTTGCCATCCTCCGTCCGCGGTGGGAGGCCTGGTGCTCTACCCATGGTACCACTGAGCTGAATAGTATACTAGCGGTTAAGCCAGGTTTTGCTTTTAGGGTGACAGTTGGACTGCGTGGAGTGGTTGCTACGAGCGTTAACGAAAAGGCTTCAAGTCCTATAGTTAGGAGAAGATGGTGAGATCTGGTGGTATGCGGTTGATCGGGACGTAGTGGCGATAATAGCCACCCCTAATTGTAAGGCTAGCGATCTCAGCGAGCCCTCCGTGATCAAAAGACGCTACCAGTGGTAGTATGCTTCCCGCCACCCCGGAGATGTGATAATGATGTAATAGCTACCAAAGATATCCAGGTATATAAACCGCGCTGTACCCGGGCTACAGATGGAACCAATTGTGTTTTCCAATCTTCCGCTTCTCAAACTCTCGAGCAACTGTACCATCCCGAAGTTGGTTAGTCTTCTTTGCCAAGCAAGAGTGAGGTCAAACCTTGGGTTTGACTTGCGGAAAAGGGTGCGTTTGTTGGCTGAAAGAATTTGGCCCGTGTGCTCACCGATGGTGGGTTCTGTCTCTCTTCTTCTGGTTGCAGGTATTGTGAGATCAGGGGTAACATCGACCGGGCCGAAGACTAGTACCTATTGTCGGTTGCACCACCCCGGCAGCAAATCCACCTCCGATTGATACCGGTCTCCAAACAGCGAGACCAAAGCAGTAGTCCCCGCGAATATTAGCAGGGGACAGCCGATTCTGACTCGTGTGTAAGTATGAAATTTGCTGCAAACAGGCAATGCTGACCAGGTGTTAAGGAAAGGAAATTTTACATACAGTGACAAGGGCGAAGGACGGTAAAGGTTACGTCGCGATAAGAAATTGTGGGTAATTGTGTGCCCCGTCATTCCTGCTACCTCTGTTACTTATCCTCTACCCCATGCAGAGCGGGGAGAGTGAGGTCAAACCTGCGGTTTGACCTGTCCCCCTTGGCAGTGCTTACTAAGCTGAGTGGAATGCTAACTGTGAGGGAGGATGGAGCCACCAGGAAGTAGGTCGCAGAAATCACTGAATCAGTACAAAGACCAGCGACAGGATTACAGCACAGACAGCAATACTTAAACCGCCCCAGATTCCAACACAGCGTCGACATCTCACCTTCAACCACCACACCCCTTGCGATCCATCACCCCTCCCTCGCTCTCCCGAGTCCCCACATCTCAGTACAGTCCCCGGTTGCAGTACTCCCTCGGAGTCAAGGTCACTTGGACCCATAGCAGCCAGTATAGCAACCTATCAGTGGTGCATCGCGCCTGAGGCCCTCCTCAAGTACCAACCAACTGCCTTGCCGGCACTCACCGGCGCCAGAATACTGCCGCACAGCCATCCTCATTACACTCATTGTGGACAGCATGACATCATCAACCGGTTCACAGGAGGGTGGGCCAGCATCTCCCATCAGGGAGAGCCCGACTGCAGCATGCCCAGCCGGTGGGCCAGCTTCGCGAGACCCCTCACGCGTAGATGTTCTGAATCCGGTATTGCCACCTGATGGTAGCACAACCCAGCGCATTTTTAGACGACTCGGAGATGGCAGCATCTCCCCGGATGGCTACTTTACCGGTCTCAGTGTTCTGCAGGCCCGCCGATCGATGAGACTCCTCGATGCCGAGTATGAAAGGTTCAGGAAAGGTGCGGAGGGTGAGCAGGCTGGCTCCACCTGTCACGACCAGGTTATCATGAGGACCGAGCCGGAGCTATTGGCCGAGGGAGTGCAGGCCCAGGTGTTACCGGCAGTGCCTGCCCCGGTGATGACGCAGATGATACCGTCACAGGGACTGACGGAGATGGGGATGCCCAGTCCAGGAAGGACCTTCGCGAGCTGAACCAGGTGCACCAGCTGCAGGTAGTCTGGGGCAAGCGTCACTGGTGCGAGAAGTTCGAGATCTATCGTCGCTATGCAGGGCCCGTGCAGCTCAGTGTCTCCTGGTGGAGCCGTCTCCTGTCGTGGATCTGGTCATCGCTGACCCTTGAGCACATGAGTACCATGCACGCGGTCCTTTACCGTTTGCGTACAAATTCAAACACATTACTTAACATTGAATATGGGCGTGATACAGGCAGGATGCGGTCTCTACCGCAGCAAAATATAATCCGGGACTACCACAAGGTGCTCCGCACCTCCACTAGTCAGGACCTGGGTACGCTGGTCCCCCGCTTCCACCTGGCCAACCTCTTCCACTCGCACAGTGGCTATGTCCAACACTTCCGCGACCAAACCCTGTCCATCCAAACGTCTCATCAGCGGGTTAATCGTATCCTTATCAATATCTTCACAGATGAGCTCCACACACCAGTCAGCGTCCAAACTGTCGAGAACCAGGTCAAAGAAGGAAGGCACTGGGATGAGCTACTAGCAAGCTCTGCCACGGCGCGTGTTGGCGCCGGGTGGCTGCTCCTACGGCCAGTGACGGGATACAGTGATATTGCTCGCAAGACGTCAGACCCAGTATGGACCTTCCTGCTAAACAACCTGCACAACATTTGCCCGCGGATGCTGGAGCTCGCCGAGGCCCTCACTCCTATTGCGGAAGCGGTCAAGACCGAGGGCGTCGGTTTCGTCACCAGCCCACTCCTCGGCTATGAGTTAAGATCTGCCACGGGCCTACATGTGGACCAGCTAACACGCGTGAAACTGGACACTTGCCTGGTCAGCTATCCACATCTTGGGATCGAGGACGCAATGCAAGTAATACAGGCACATGGGAGGGGCGTAAATCCGGACAAAATTCAAGACCTGGTAAGGCAGGAGTGGGAAAGGAAAAACCAACGGGATGGTATCGCCCTCCTCAGCCGGGCCGAGGAAATCAGAAGATCAGCACAGCGTGACATACGCTCCCTACAGCATCAAGGTAATGCACGACTACACCGCACCCTAGTCAATATGGACGAGGGCCAGTCACAGGAGAGCAACAGCGTGGCAATCACAGGCATGACTGCTAGACCTGGGATCGCTTCGGAGAAGGGTGTCCTGGTGACGTCCCAGTTAGCGAGAGAGGTGAGTGCCCTCACCGGCACGGGTCCTAACCTGTTGCCATGTATACCGTCTCTTTCCAATACCATTGGCTTCTCTGAATGTGCGACTAATGGACCGCTTGGCATCAAGGCGAATCGCACAGCTGTCCAATCACCACCACCATCCAGCCTCGGACGGAACACAGCACACGCCAATGGATGGGGACGCAAGCGGCGCCACACTTCCATGGGGCGGACTTCCTGTCCGCAGCCTGCCACCAAGGTAGCCAGGCAGACCAGTCATGGCACCGGAGCTGTCCCGCCCCCAGCCTCAGGACTACTGATCCCGGCTATGGCACGTGCCCAGTCATCCCACCCAGAGACCCAAACAGACTCGGACAGCTCCTCGGAGTCGGGCTCCTCTTCCTCCAGCTCCTCCGCCTCCCTCGCCAAGGATCTAGCCTGTCAGTCCCATAGTTGATCAACCATCGTGGAGCGAGTTGCAGAAGAGCACATGATAGACCAAGGATTGGCCAGGCTGTCCGAACCGGGAACTCAGGTGAGACGCTCAGATGACAGCGCATCGCATGAGACCGAGAGCAGCCCTGGTACCGCGGGCACCAGCTCTCCCAGCTCAAGCGCTAGCCCCTGCTTCCCCATGACTGAGTAAGCTCTTGCTCTCCCTCCCAAGTTGAGGGATGCCAGGGAGTGCATTCTGCTGATACCCCGGAGCTGGTATAGTCCAGCGACATGTTTAGCAAGGCTGAATCACACCAAGGACCGCAGTACACCCACTGTTGCACTCACCTTCCCCATCCCGGCTGGAGCCCGAGCATCTCCACTACGTGATCAGGAATCCTCTGATGAAGGGCAGCCCACATGTAACTTCATCCAAGTTCCATGCACGCAGCCAGAGGGCACCTCAGAACCAGCTGGTTACGGGGAGGGACCCAATTTCCACGCTTCCGAGGGTTCACAATCAGGCCCTACCGGGGTTCGACAATCACGTCCGCCTGGGGTTCCGGAAACCCCACCTGTCTCCGCGTGCACGCCAGCCCCATCAGATATGGACCCAGTCGCTTTAGTACACGTCGCTAATTCTACTCGTTAGGACATCCTGACATTAACTATTGAGTATTGTTGTGACTCATTGCTGCACCGCCGTGAGCCTGGTCCGCAAATCTTCATCCTCGTTTTCCTTTGTCTGTCCTTCATCTTGTGGATAGTAGGGGATCACTAGCCGCGCACATATTTACTGTCCCTATTTGTTTTCCCAGTCAGCAATGAAACACACCACTCCTTCCCCCACGATCACCACCTGTCTCCTCTCTTCTCCCCATTTCAGTTTTGCACTCTTTTCTCACCCACAACCTGTGCCCACTTTACCTTTGCCCATAGTGCATTGGAGTTGTATTGTCCATCTGCGATTCCCCTGTTTTTGACAGCCTGGATCCCATTACCCCAGGCTACAATGGTGTATATATATCTGTTCACCTTTTTCTGATTCACAGCCAATCGAGACGACAACCTTATTCTCCACTCAGGACATGCTCTCACTCACACTCCTGACCCATTCCATGACTCCCACCTCTGCGTGTTCAACCCCGAAACCCCATCACCTGGTGTCCTATCGATTCCTACATACAATGTGGTGATGCTGATATGCTACCCAGTATGCATGGATTGGGCCAACCTTTGTAGTGGCCCCCTGCCCAAACAAGGACTGCATCCTTGGGTCAGCAATTACGTTGATTGAGATTGGCGAGGACCTGTTACTGACAGGAGTAGTAATGTTGCTGCAGTAGAGGTCCCATGGTTAACATTTGGCACATGCCAGGCTGAAGGAAGGAGACTTACTTGGGGTAGTGGAGCGTCCTCATAGCTCCTCAAAGAGGAGGGATACTGAGATACTAGTGGTAGGTGGCAGTGATTTACCTTGAAATACCACTGCAGTAAGTCTTTCCTAGTGCTAAGATCTGAAACAGAATCAGATTCAAGGTGGAATCCGGCAGTGCGCGGAAATGGGTATAAAAACGACTGGATGGGTGAATGCAGACCCCAGCGGAGGAGACATTCTGGGCCCCCGCCATGGTCACTATAGGCAACAGGGCCCAGTTGGTTGGCTGCCCAGCACAGGGAAGGCGAAAAGGACATAGGTAGGGTAGTGAGACTTCAACCAAGGAACCGGATGGACAGTGCAGAGGATGCAAGTAGTAAAGAGGGTAACTCCGCGAACTCTGGGAGGGATCCATATTCTATTATGGTCAGGTAAGAGAGCTGCGACCTACTGGAGTACACAGATATTACTATGTATGTGGAACCGAGATCAAGTTGATTTACCCAAAGCGAAGGAGCAATCCACTAGTAGGCCAAGTTGACAACACAGGCGTGACTCCAATACCACAAGTACCCTTTCAGCAATCCTCCAGTCATGGGGAATATGGTCAACGATGCAAATGATAGGGGACAAGTTGACTCCACCTGGGTACCGAAGCCATCAACAGTAGATGAAAGTGAATCTATTCTAGGACGTTCTGGCTAGACACGTGCAACACTGGGGCTTGTAGCAGAAACACCACCTCTCTCTCTACATGTACTTCGGCTAGCTCAGATAATAATGCTATAGCTTTACATTAGCTCCATCATCCGACTCGAACTACAGCGCCAATTCCAGGACAGGGGCGACGCAACGACTACAACCATCTTTATTCCTTTCCAAAGTCCGTCCAGGTTCTAAAGTTACATTTTTCCACCCTGGTCGAGAATACTCTACCTGGTTCCTCAGTTGCAGCTCCTTTGTACTTGGTCCAGCTGTTGGTCAAGTCTGCAGCTGGAAGGGCATGTACCAATCATCGTACATTTTCGTCAGAGGCAATGCTAATTTGCAGGGCTGCAGTCCTCTCTCTTCGTTAATCTGGCTCTAGCGATCAGATCCACGGCCTCGGAGCCAGTTACTGACCATTGATCCTCTCTGGGAACTTGATTCTTCATAGAAACAGAATTTGAATTGTCTGTTCAACCACGATCTCTCTTGATCCTTGAAGACTGGACTGAGACCTACTACTCCGGAGAGGGTGCCTGATGTGTCTTGCAAGCTGACCTGTGACTTTGTAATGCACCTGTCCGCGAATCAGAGCAATCTCGAATCAAAGGGGACTGAGAATATTACCAGGCAGGGTAGTGTCAGTGGAAGTCAACCGAGTAGGCCACCATTGCTGTGAGACATTGGAAATATGAGATCACAGTGGTATTGGTTGGCAATCTGGGAGAAACACTGTTCGTAGACCTTTGCATACTGAAAGTGGGATTGAGGGAAATGGTTGAAGAATGCTGAGATGAGAAGAGAACGAAGTGCATGATCGTGGGAAAATATAAGAATAGTAGTTGATGGAATTGTTGTACTGCTGAACCGCACCGATAGTGTAGTAGATAAACTAACAAACGCGTTCAAACTGTTGCAAAAAGCAGTCCAAGGACTCACTCAGACCGGACAAGAGAAGGGATTCAGCTCCATTGGAGCCATCATGACGGGAAACATGTCTTTGTCTCCAAGCATGAAGGAGAAAGAGAAAACGACAAAGATACTGTGACACAGTAAATACGGATCGCTGTAGCGAGCAAATCAAATCCTTGAGACTATACTGAGACTGTGAACCAGCAGGTTGATGAATATTACCAACAAATCGATGATGGACAGATGGGCGGAGGTATTGTTGCTCATTGAGAGCATCAATCCATAGCAGTACCGGGTTGTCCACACTGTTGGATATGGCTTGAAACTGGAAGGCTGCAAAATCGTCTGGTTCAAAATAGGCCTCTTCGAAATGACTCAATATGCGGGAGTAGTAGTCTGAGAAACACTGCAATGATTCACACCAGGTGGAGACTAAAGCAGCAGAGCCGTCCACGGTTTCATCAGACAGTCCAAGCACACGGCCCCGGTAGGATAATATGGTAGCTTTGTACGAAGCCGCAGAAAATTGGAGGCTCTTCCTGAAGTCTGGTTCAATTGCAACGAGAAGGATGAGTCATGCCAGACCATTAATATTATTAGAAAAGAGCAGGAGGGTGAGAATACCGGAACTATTTAGTGTGCTCTCTAAAACGACCATCCTGATACAGCTGCTACGATGTAACCCAGCCATGAACCAGCAGATGCGACACACTGTCACCCCGGTGTACAGTACTACCCGGGAGCCCTATGCAGCTGTTAGTAGAGAACTGTGCTGCTCCAGGGCATATGATAGAGGTCTGGCTTACCGGGACGTTGTTCAGGAATGGGAGTTGTGGCAGATCGCTATTGAAAGGTAGCCTCTATAGGCATGCAAGTTGACAAAGATTCTCGGGTGTAATAGTGTGGAAAGGCATTGCGCAGTCCAAGGTGGCAACGTGGGGCATCAAAGACGTTATAAAAACCAGGAGGTACATTCTAACACCTGATGGTTGATCTGCAGTAAGCTACGTCATCATCCAACGTCAGCCTACATGGTGTGAAGGTTACTGAAGATTGCCGTACTTGTGTGAACAGGTATCAGCATATCCTGATGGACCCCCATATGATTAAGAACGGAACTGAATGAGCACAGATTGTGGAAGGCCAGGGTGGTTAGTTTGCAGTGGACAACACGAAATGAAAAAAAATAAAAAAACGATTCTGTGAAGGATCAGGTTTTAGGGCCCAGGTACTATACTTACAGATCAAACTTCGTCTCACGAAGGACAAAATAATTGTACACTGGTGTCAGATCGGGCTCCTGTGTGGGTATGTGAGGGATTAACATTCAACCAGTAGTTGGTAGGAAACAAGGAGGGGATTCTCGGTATGAGGAGGATTTAAGCATGTCAGGAAGGACAACTGGTATACCGTACCACTTGAGTACCACGCATGTACCAATATGCCCCAAGGGTATACCCCAACGGTGACCGAGGACAACAATGTCTCACAATCACTAATTCTCCTCGCGTGTTGTACAAAACGACTAGTTGTGGTAGCCCGGCAGGCAATTAACTCTCAGTCTCCGGATTCTTAATCACTGCTGGGGCGTAACTATCCATCCTGCCCGTTGAAACTTACCATAATGCATCATTCTGGCAACACCCAGCATATGATACCCCGAGAATTTAATCCCACAGAAGTGGAAGCTGACTAGGCGGAACACCTGGAGAGGGGATGCAACGGGATCATCGCATTTCAATCTAATAACCTAAGGTGGGAAGAAAAGTAATTGCCAGTAGACATATCATCTACATCGGCTGTTCTCTGTGTGTTCACGGCTTGCCACTGGATTTTGTGGACATATCAGCATGATTGTGGTGTGAGTTGAATGACCAGTATAAGGACAATTCAGCTGTGGGGAGAATGGGGAGGGGTATGGGAGGAGCATATCATATAACACTCTGGGGCCCAGAACATTCAAGATATGGATGACGGAAATCGAGGCCAACTCGAGTTATATCGGAGTTGTAGGTGCGCAAGCTTTGCTGGTATCTGATTTTGTAGGTCCAGTCACGGTTGCTGTTAGTCTTCCAAATACGATCCACCCACAAGGTGGTGGTTACCAGCAAGCCTTATTCCATGTCCTGATTTCCTCCATTTCCAGCAGCACTATAACCCCTGAATTTGCTTTTCAAGTCACTCTGGCCCTTTTTGATATTCAGTTAACCAAGTACTACTTCAGAATCCTTTGACAAAACCAAAGGACCGCAAAGCTGATACGTTAAAATAGTATATCATTTTGGTCAGCGATGTACCTGCTTTCTCACAATGGTTTCACTGGATTTTCAACTATTATGAGAAGTGACAGTGAGAACTAGTACTACCACGATTCTATTGACAGCTGATTTGGAGCTTTGCAGGATGAAATAACCAGCTTAATTACTTGCTTAGTTTGCAAACAATGTGACAGTACAGGTAATATACAGTGCAGCTTGCAACCCAGTTGTTGCATTTCTACGACCAAATAGAGCCCTTGCCAGTATCCTGCCGGGGTCCCGGGAGGGGGGTGGGCGGGGAGGCGGTGGGGGCGGGGGGGACGGAATAGTGAAGTCAGGACTAAAGTACCACGAGATGACATGGAGGTACAAATAGCAGTAATAGAAAGGTAGCAGGAGCAGGTAACAGTGGTCTGGGGATATCGGTGCAGATAGAGAGAGTAAAGTTGCATCAAACTTGAGGGTTACTGGTAGGTATTATTGTCAGCACATGCCGGGATTAAGAGGGCCCCGAGCAGCTTATCTGTTTTTTTGGTAGCTTAACAAACCAGACAGCCCATGGTGGTAGAAGTAGTACAGGTTTATACTATCTAAGGTTGGTCCTTGACCTCTTGAAAAACAGACTTCTCCAAGCTGAGTTGCTGCACATAAGCATCTCGCAAACACATGACCACAATCTCATCATACCCAATCATGTCCTCCTTAATTCCCTGAATACATGGGGCACGTGAGCGGAGCAGGCTGTAGCGAAGCATGTAGAGCATAAGTAGGGCGATTTGTGGCTTGCTCAGCGCTTCATTGATACCGGTCGGATCTTGGATTTCCAAGTTTAGAGTCCAACCCGAGAACAGATGCAGATGGCCCAATTCCTAGTCTTGAGTCAGCTGCAGTCCACCAAGGTTATTCAACATCAATTACTGACTACCAGTGACGTACATTTTTGACACCCGACAACCAGCCATCAAAATCACTTGGAGTTCGCCAAGCAAAGACCGTTGCCCTCTTAGCCTCGAGAGAACACACAACCAGATAATAGGAGTCCTGGGTTTCCACAGGTAGAATCACATGGTATATCTCCGAGAAGGCATACTTGGATTTGAGAACCACCTGAAGGGCAAGGCGGAAGGACTTGCTGCTTGAGCCTTCCAACATGGCGAGAGCCTCCGGTAGAGATAACGCTAGCCAATCAAAGATCGAGGCTGAATCCCACAGGCGGCAGAGGAAGGAGATGGCGTGGTTGGAAATCTGGGTGGTGGAGAGCAGAGAGGCCAGCTGCACAGGTGAGAGGCAAAGGGGTTTCACGCCGAAGTCAGCTCGGGGCATCAGTTCCAGAACATGCTTGTCGCCAGCGTTGAGGACCCAGGTAATCAAGTTCAAATTCTTCAAGTTGCTGAACTTGTGAGTCACGGTAGGCACTGGCGGAACCTCAATTTGGAAGGTTTCCAAGATACTGCCGGCGATGGCCGCGGGGAGAGACAAGGTGTGCTGTGCTCCATGGAGATCGTTGTAGAGGGTGTCGCGGTAACCAGCATTGTACAGAGCATTGCGAAAGTGCTGCATTAAGCGTATATCCTCAGCGTGCGTGAGAAATCGCATAGCTAACGCGGGCATAGTGTAGACTGGTGACTGGGGCTTGAACAGCAAATCGAGGGCAACACCAGACAGGCTCTTCGCAAAGGTCAACCACAGATCCTGCGTCGCTAGTTGATTGGCGACAACATCTGCGTGGTTACTGTTTAACGGATTCTCTTTCACAAAAAGAACAATTCCCTTTTCCAGCACGGCCAGTAGCAGGATCCAAACTACCCCACACTTGATGGTCCAGGTCCACAGGATTTTGCCATACCCTACATTGTCCTTCAATCTTTGAAGTTTGCAACCCAGGCCTTTCTCACCCCCGAGCATTTGGAAAAACAGAGACCACTTCTGACCCTTTAATTTTTGCAGCCCAATATTTGGATTTTCCTTGCGGATGTAGCGGGTAATTCCATATTCCAAAGTCAAGTGTAGAGTAATATCGGCCATAATCTGGCGCAGACGGGTCTCTTAGGCTTGAAATTCGAACTGACTAACGTAGTCATGTGCTCGCCATGCCGACTGTACCATCACAGTCAAGGACTCCAAACCCCACTCAGCTTCTCCACCAGGGGCCATGGCAGGTACGACCTCGTTTAGAGTAGGTTCCAGGTTCAGTCCGACTTCCTTGTGTTGAGAGACAATCACCACCAACTTCATGGCCTGAACAATGGTATCTGGATAAACCATTGCCAATGTCAAGCGGTGGAGATCATTGGTCTCATCCACCGTCAACTTGAAGTCCTTATACGGTCCGGGATCTTTCCAGTCTGCAAGGAATCGCAAGCCACAGTTCTCCGACCCCTTGAACTTCCCCTTGGAATGTTGAAGTTGCAGGTCCTTTATCAAACCCTGTGGTGCAGCCGCGGAGTAGGAGGCGCGCTGCACTTGATGCCTTTTAGATGATAGCGGTTGCACGGCAAGGACCTCTTCGGCATGTCGCTTTTGGGTGGAGACCTTGTCCTGCTGGTGTGGGAGCTTGTCCCTGCTAGTAGGGGAACCCTGAGCAACTTCACCAACCTTTCGCCTTTCAGAGTCAGCTATACCAAACATCAGATTAGTAAATCGGAATCTTACGCGGCCACAAAACCAACCCCCGGGAATTCACGCATGGGACGAACTGCGAGGTACTTACAAATTACAGTCGGGATCACTGATGTGGGGGAAACTGCAGGCAGCACTGGAGAACTCGCTACACACTCAGTGGTGAGCCTTTCAGGTCCGAGTCTGATATCCGATGACGGCAACTGTGTATCCCCACTCATATTATGATCTGTCCGTTGAGTATCATATTAACCTAGGTCCCTGATACAGTTGACTGACATCAAATGTAGTTGGGTAAACTCACTGGCAACAGGAGCTGTGGTGGATGCAGAGCCTGGGTCTGGCTGCGGTACTGGATTGGTCGCCTCCAATATTGCGGGTACCGATAGTTTATTCCTCACGAAGCCCAAGCTGAGGAACACCCGCTCTGTAACCTTGGAGGACCATCTTTGCACTACTCCGGTAACTAGGGTTTCCGACTTTTAGAAAAACTACATTAGTCTTGGAAATGGAGGCCTTGGAATTTGGAAGTCTACCAATTTTTCACCCGCGATAACCTGCAATGCTCGATCTGCAAGCAGCACCTTCACCTTCTCAACAACCTCTTGCTGGTACTTTTCCATCTCATCCATATCCTTTCAAGTTCCTGATTCCCCGCTCCCCACTTCAGTCAGCAAACCAGCCGTTATGGCCTGTGGTGGATTAATTAGCTTTGTACATACCCTGAATAGACGTGTAATTTGAAGATGGGTGGATTGGCTCGGGAAAAATGCGGATCTGGAGATGTAGGGAGAATTAGAGTGATTGTAAATTGGAGGCAGAAGCAGGGGGTCCTTTTATGCTGCAGTTTGGACAGCTTCTCACCATAGAAACCCGGGAAGTACAGAGAGGCAAGCAAAAATAGTATGTAGCGCCCAGACTACAAGGGCACTTCAGATCCAGGAACCTTTACATGGGTACCTGGCAGTTAATTATCGACAAGTCATTTGATAAGTTAAATCTTAAAATCAAGGTCAGATGACTTCTTCCACTGAGACTTATGAATTACCTGCGCTAAGAGCATTCATAATACCAGGCAGTAGAAGTGCGACACCAGGCAGCGGAGGATGAACCCCATCAGAACTTGAGGATGCCAACCAGATTATCCCGCAATGTGGATTGGGCACATGGCAGATACTGACCTCGCTGGTGGTAGCTGAAATTGAACACCGGTGATCATTATCAATTTACTCCTCAGATAGTTTGAATGTGGAATCGAGGTCAAAACTGACTAACAGACTAAGAATCGAAAAACAATATAAACTTCAAGTTTGACTCAGAGGATACAATATATTAACAAAAGGACCCCGACCAGGGAGTGCAACCTGATTGGTGAGAGCCAGTACTCTATGAACCAAGTCCAGCAATATATCAATGGAGGACTCAAATAGGGTTCAAGTTAATATTCTGAGACAGCGGAGCCCACTATTGTAGCGATCGAGTTATGATGAATATCAGACAACTGTAACAGGTCGTATCTAAGTACTAAGCTAGATTCCAGAGATATGACTCAAAGGCTCCCACGACTACTCTGATCGGCTCACTACTCATCTGTAACTTAAAGGTGTAAACCTGAGCCGTGAAGTGGTAAACCCTGTGCAATTCTTGCCTGCTAATAACCCTAGTATTTTAATTCAGAATGAAATCAAGGCGGTAAAGATGAGGTAACTTGAACAATATACACCAGCCAGGGGAATAGAATCCTACAATTTAATAACATGACCTTCTATCAGAAGATCAATAGTTTCTGTGCCAAATAAAGAAATTGGAGGGTAATAGATGGGCAAATGATAAACAGGTTAAACTAGGGTAGAAGGAGGAAGCAGAATGGCATTGATTGTAGAGTTCAGAGAGGACATAGTAAAAAGGAACATTTTGGGAAACGGAACCAGGGATCTAGAGGTGGTACTAAGTTGGAATCAGAATGGTATGAATGGGATAGATTGCATTAAATATGGTGACCGCAAGTACTGCATGTACCAGACTGAGATGCAGGATTGGAGAACTTTAAACAAATTAAGATTACTGTAGAAACAAGTAGTAGTACATGTGCCACAAGTGCCTGCAGGAAGTAAAAGCTTCAGGTACTAACTCTCTGCAAAAGGAGGGAGGGGAGGGCAAGCCAAATCGTGACACTGATGAAGAGAAGGAACAATCAGGAGTGCGAGATGATGAAGGCCAATGATGCTGAATTAATTCGCCATGAAAGAAATTGAAACGTGCTATTAACTGGCTATTCAAAATTGCTTACCCACTAGGGAAATAGAGAAATGATCTCATGACATGGTATATGTAGCAGAGAATTTACAGGACCTGCAATTGATTGATACTGACATGGGCGAAGTGTGAGGATCATGCAACCAAACCAGTAAGGCGGAGGTAAGGGGATAAAGGGTATACCCCGGTAGGTTTTACAGAAGAATGCAAAAAGGTCGTGACCATAACTTAGGCATTCCTTCATTTCAACTAGCAGTAGGTGACACTGCAACACCTGACTTATTCGAAAAAAAGTGAATGGTAATCGTTAATTTCCATTTCTTGGCCAGCGTTGAATTCACAGACCCGGTAATTAAGTGATACTAACATGAGGGAACTACAAGGATCAAGCAACCAATAGTGCGTACAAGTAGGTAATGGACTAAAGGGTATGTGACTGCTAGGTTTTGGAGAGGAAAGAAAATGGTCGCAGGCATAACTTTGTTGTTCCTTGATTTCAACTAGGAGTGGGTGCCAAACCTGACTTGTTGTGAAAAAAGGGAAGGTTATGGTAACTTTCCATTTCTTGGCAAAAAACAAAGTGGAAGGTTATGGTAACTTTCCATTTCTTGGCAAAAAAAAATGGAAGGTTATGGTAACTTTCCATTTCTTGGCAAAAAAAAATGGAAGGTTATGGTAACTTTCCATTTCTTGGCAAAAAAATTGGAATGTTATGGTAACTTTCCATTCCCTGGCAAAAAAAAATGGAAGGTCACGACAACCCCCCACCCCCCACAAAAAATGAAAGGCCATGGTAACTTTCCATTTCTTGTCAAACCTTGTAACACAGGTAAATAAAATGTGGGAATGGTCAAGAGATCTAGGATCCACCAATAATACTCAATCAGTACACTAGGAACCAGTCATGCACCACATGTTCATATTACACGGCATCTGATTTACGCAGCCTGCCCTGCCCTGTCCTGCATTCACCAGCAGTCCAAATTCACTATCTTTCATCCCCTTCCCGCGCAGTATCTTGTATGTAAGGAATCTTGCTTGTGTTTCTACAGGCTGCCAGTGGCCTCATGGATGTCTCTGTATGGCTGGTGTGCAGACTACCGTGACTATGTAAAAACCGCGATTCGGTAGCGCCACATGGATAGTTCCACTGTAGAATGGACCTGGAACCCTGACCCGAGGCCTCCATTGTACTAGTACAGTCTACAAACATCTAGCTAGTTGATATTAAGGAGGAGAACTTTATCCCAGATACCGCAGATGAAGTTCATACAATACCACTCTCGATCCCTGGACCTGTTGCCGAATTTCACATTATTTTAGCATGTCGACTAGCCAATTAGTGCCGATTTAGCCACCCTCCATGACCGCTAACCATTCCGGATTGATTGATTTCTTTTGGGCCAAGTCCGCAATCCAGAACACTAGCCTGTTCAAGTAACCATGACCACACCTACTACTACAGCCCTACTTTTGGTTGTTTCTATCACAGTTATAATGAGCGGTACATAATTTGGAGTGTACTGAGCACTACAACTTCAGAGAGTTACCGAGGTTTTTTCCATCCTGATTATCATAATAGGTTAGTGATCTGAATTGCAACCTTGACCTGAAGGTCACATGTTCCCAGAATACTCTAAGCAGTATCAAGCAAAACTAGCCTTTTACTGTCTCTCTTGTAACCTTCGCTACCCACCAAGACGATAATTTGAAAATACAGCAAGGGATGCTGCAACTGGCCGAGTACACCTAAGTAGTTTGGATCGTACCACAGACCTCTATTCTCTTCTCAACCGGAGGTCTAAGGTGCTGCCAGTTCAAACCTCTGTTCAACTACATATCTTGTATCGTGTGTTTCAAGTCAAGGCTGCAAGCCTTGTAACTCGCCACTTGCTATGTAGGGTGATTTTGAACCATAGTTGAAACCGCTGTGTTCAGCATGATACTGGCATGTCTTAGTTGACTGATTCTTGCTCTGAACCCGGGTCTGACAGATAGGTAACACAATTTCAACGGGTCTCCAGATCCGGTACGTTCACAAAAGGTACAGATTCGACTTACCGGCGTGACTCCAAGTCCCTCAGAAGGTGGGGGCCAACCGTATGAATGAACGGAGAATTGTACTAGCTTCCTCCAGGAGATCAGCTTGTGTGGGGGGTGGACGCAGGATTCGCAGAAAGATTTTACAAGCGGTTGTTAATTTCATGCACTTATAGGTCATCTGGTATGGTATTGTAAGTAGTTCGATTAGGGGTTTAATTTTAAGGATCAGGACACTGGCAAGTAGAGAACTAAAGGCAGAGGAGCCTTTGGTTATCCACGAATGGGATATGGTAGCTTGTGTCCTACACGCACATACTGTTCAAATGTGTGGGTACGGTACTATCGTAATAACTTTGTACGAAAGTACGTCACAGTGGTGAGAGTATCCTGTGGGCACGCTAAGCGAGAAGGAATTTCGTATGAAGGTAGATTGGTAGTAGTTCTTGTCCTTAATTCTCTTAAGCGAGATGGGTGGTAACCCCTATTTATACAGGTGCGCATCCTTCGTGTAACTAACAGGAAATGTAAGGGAAAACATAAGTATCGACGTGGTTGACCGTAACATAAGTAGCAAAAACATAAGTGCGAACGTGTTTGACCCTAAAGGACTGCCAACGAAATCTGATAAAACATGCGTAAATCTGCGGTGGTGTGAACGGATAATTAAAGTATAATTGTAAATCGAATGACCGATGACCGTGCATGATGATGCATACATAAAATGTAAGAAATAAACCCGAACACCAGATAAGAAAAGCACGCCATAATCCCCTAATGGTATCATGAAATATCAATGAAATATACCTAATGCATACTCCGCTGTAGTAATGTCCGTGAACTAGAAATAATACTAAGTAGAGGAATATACAATATTATCAAGGAGACTATACGTCTGAAACGAATTAGAACATTCAACACATACCAGAGGAATCAGAAATTAGTAACAACCCTCCTCCACATACTAGTCATATCAACATCATCCTGGACTTGGGGGAACCGGGATGGATTTCAGGTAAAGTATGGGCACCGATTCTAGCATCGATCTAGATCACCTACCACAGTGGAGAAGGTTAGCTTCAGGATATCTTGAGAGTGCTTGCTTGCTTACTGGGAGAGGAGTTACCATATGTAGTTGTAGTCTGTTATTGGATGTATACCAATGTCGGGTCATCAGACATGGTCTACCTGGTGCTGCAACCCTTACTAGGCATATGACCAGATCTAAGAGACTGTTGGAGAAGGAGATTTCCCGTCAGACATCTTCAAGCTGTGCATTTTCGGCTAGGGATTCCGCGGTAAGAGAGATGCAAGCTACGACGAGGCCACATAAGGTTTTTCATATAAGGGGCGGAATATCCACAGACTCGCACCATTTGGAGCTTGAGTTATAAGGGGGATTTATCAAGTTTGGGACAGGACCATGGACAGTACCAATAAGGACAGCAAGGTGAGTGAGGGAGCAGGTATAAATCAAGGAGCAACTACCTGCTAGAAGTATTCAGCCAAACCCGGCGCCAGTTCAGTACAATCAGGGCACAGAGTGATGTGAAGGTTAAAAACCCCTACCTCCCTTGTGAGAGGCAGCCATCACTAAAGTATTAGTTCTACCACAGTATACCACAACATAAAACATTGGTATTGCCAGAAAAAAAAAAAACGCACTTTACGCATGGAAGCACAATACATCTAGCAGGTGACCAAACATACTACACCAGGTCACTAGTTCTACTGCCAGCCCCACCATAGTTATTATGCGGATATCTCATTATCGCATCCAACAACAGGGCATCTATACAGCCTACTGGGTAAAGATACAATATATATGATGGCCAATGTGGGTAGACAGTGGACTAGATACTAGATAATAGAAATAGCGCTCTATCCTGCAACATGAGAGTTAGTTGGTTGAGGGTGGCCAGTAAGTTATAGAACTACAACTTGGGCAAAGTGTATGCACCCTTACTCCCACAGGAATAGCAAGTCAAGGAGTAGGCTCTTATGCTTGTGGCAACCTGAGTCATCTGAAGCCGGGGTCGCATTCTGACATATTGATAAACCACGCAGTGCAAATAGACCAGAGGCCCCCTCAAGACATTCTGGGTATGTCCACGCAATTTGGATAGAGGAATTAGTAGGAAATCTTTGTAGTAGAATGAACTGTACATTGGAAGAGCTTTTGTGGGGAGTTTCTGTATGTGTGTTCATGGTCTCATTATTTGCTGCTAAAACACAAAGCAAATTCTGGATGAGGCTGAGGGCAGCCTGGTTGCGGTCCTGAGTTTCAGGTTACCACTCTTAAGAAACTTCATAATTCCGATGGCTACCCTTAGCAAGTCTGGAAGGTTATATGTTTATTACCTTTAGTTTATGTAACTTGTATGGTAATTAGTAGACTTCTCAGGACAGGAAGAATGTAACCACTAGTACTATGGTTAAACATAAATACAAGAAATTTAATATCATTGTATATACAGATGAAGTTATTTTGATTTTGTACATAGCTTGGAACTAGACATAATAGTTAAGTTTGGTCAGCTAACCTTTGCACAATTGGAGATATGAGAATGAAGATTAGGATCTTTCAATGGACCACATTAGGTGATTAAGTAGTTAGAAATGGCTATAAATTAAAACTTACATTGTGTATAGATACTGCATTAACTTGACAGGAGGAAATCTGCCGGATAGTGCTGTTCGGTATATATACGAAGTTCAGTTGACTTCAATGAAGACAGATGTTCAGTATATTATGTTGGTG
This sequence comes from Tuber aestivum, assembly GCA_900010015.1. Lineage (NCBI taxonomy): Eukaryota > Fungi > Ascomycota > Pezizomycetes > Pezizales > Tuberaceae > Tuber > Tuber aestivum. The sequence goes on from LN891260.1 coordinate 68,365, forward strand.
TGAAAATTGGAGAGTTGACATTAACCTGCAGAATTACTTTGCTTAGTACAATGGCACTTGCAGGGTATACTGAATCATATAATTATAGATTTTTCAATAGGTGGTTATACATACAAAGATTAAAAAGTAATTAACCATATGAAATATAAATGTACCACTAATATTAAGCTGTACTGGACTCAGTTCCTCGGTTACCTGGAAGTATGAATCATATTGCTAGAAGATGAAAGTCAACCCAGCCTGACAATCCAAATGGCCAGTATATGATCCTCAGTCACTATTAAGTAGGACCTGAGGATATACCATATTTCCTGTTACAGTAGGAGTATTGCTAGATGGCAGGAGTGTGAGGCCATCTAGCGAAGTCACGTGTGACAGGGCAATGTAGAGCTGTCCATGTGTAAAACCACCAGAGCGCAAATCAAGACCAACATGCTCTAATGATTGACCCTGTGATTTATTTACTTTCATGGTAAAGCAAACTTGAAGCCGAACTGGAAACTGCTTACACTCTAATATGAATAGCAGATATTCGTCCGCTGTAGTTAGCTTGATTCGCAGGAGAAGCGGAGCTTGCCCATCCCACTTGCCACCAAGAATGGTCACTTGCAGGCAATTTCGACTCCCACCCACGAACCTAACCCTTGTACCATGACACATCCCCTGCTTCAGACTTAAATTACGGATAAGAATCAAAGGAACTGCAATCTTAAGTCGAAGGCACGAGGGGGGAATTGATGGTAAGTTAATACTTTCTAAATATTCTACTGCTGGGGCATCAGCAACTGCGGCATTCGCGCCGAGCTCCACACTGTTTGTTGCCTCATATCGTGTGTTCTGTACCAGGCAATCTGTTAGAAGTATATCCTTGAAATCATTTACAGTCTCATTTTGGAAAGCTAGAATTGCTCTTCCAATCATGGTACAAGGAGGGCTGGTAGCTTCATTTAACAGTCCCTGTGGATACAGGTGATCACAAAGTTGATCACCTGTATCCACTTTACGAATGTAGGTTGGCAAAGAAAGTTGACCAAACATTGAAGGATCTGTCACCAGACTTTTAAGAAAGTTAATCAAGATCGGATTGGTCTTACTTGCCACAATCCTCATACTGGTCTCTAGCCTCAATACCTGCAAATAATCCTATATGGAACTATGACGAAGGCAGGCTTGCAATGTTGCCTGCCTTGACCCATGTTGTACTACTGGTAGGATCTGTGCAAAGTCACCACGCAGTACAGTCGGAACCTCACCAAACAGTGAACTATCATCAACATAACAAATAGCATTCAGACTCCAGTTCACTGCCTCAAAGCAGGACTTATGTTGCATCGGTAGCTCATCACGAATGATTAATGAGGTCTTTCTCATCAGTTGAGCAGGAGGTGAGTTGCTTGTAATATTGCATCCAGTGATCGATGCATTCCTTAAAGGCATTTTAAACCTTAAGTGAGCTGTACGGCCTCCAGGTAACATCTGTGCTGCAATCCCTGAGGATGCAACACATAGAACAATCTTTCCTCTAGCACGAAAACAGCTGCATAGGCAGTTATAGAGAAATGTCTTTCCTGTTCCGGCCAGCCCCTGAAGAAAGACACCAGACCTGCTGTTTCTACGAGGACTCTGCACATGTTGCTCCACTGCGTTCACTACTATCCTGAAGCTCTCTGGTTGCTTAGGGTTTACCTGGGCTCTCATAACGTCATAAGCTTCCTGTTCAACTCGCAAATCATAGTTTAACTCCTCCTCCATAATAGGGTTGTTTGGTCTAGGGTTTTGAGCTACCCAATTTAGAACTGGTTGAGGTAGACCATAATCTGACAGGCATTTTCCATATTCATGTAAATCCTGTTGAATTACGTACAACCCATAGTCCTGATGAGCATCCTGCATTCCTTGCTGATCGGCAATATTAGTAGGTAATGCCACTATGCCAGATTCCAGAAGCTGGGGCATATCATCACAAAAGTCAACTGCAAACTTTTGCTAAATAGGAAGAGGATCTGTAATTGTAGTATGCTGAAGGGCTAAAGCAACAAGATGTCGCCATGCCCTACCAGTCATGAACTGCGTACCTTCACTGAACATGGCCTGCCATTCACCATCGTCCTCCAGTAACCTCAATGCTATACGGGCATCTTTCTATATAGGGTACCCCATACCATCAACCATTCCGAGGTGCTCAAAACTGGTAGCTCCACAACCAACCCTTAATGGCAGGCGAAGCTAATACCTTTCACCCATAACGGGACATGCGGAATACATACGACCAATGGCAGTTCCCTTTTGCCTCTTCTTCCATCCAACATTGCGGACATACACAAAGTGCTCAGAGAACTGCTAGGACAAGTAATACCTACCATCCTCATTGCGCTGATGGTATTCAAAGAATGCCATCAGGGTTGACAACGCACTCTGGATATGTTGACGGATCTCCTGCTCATTCCGTAGGCCCGAGAAGTAAACTGCCTGCTGGCCAGGTAAATGTATGGCAAGTCGGGATACTGGTGGTTGCTCTTTACGAGTTTCGAATTCAAACAGCCACCATACAGCTTCAGTGGGACCGATATATCGGCCATGAAGGTAGCGTCTGATCTCATCATGCTCGGAGGTCACTGTGATAGTTGCTCGATCTCCCCCCTTATAAACGTACTTGTGAATATACTTCACGGAATGTATGGACCTGCATATGTCTACATTCTACATTGATGTGAGCATTGTAGCATAGTGACAGGTAGGCGCTGTAGGGTACAATCCTACGATTATCCTTCAAAGCCACAACTGCACCCCCGGATCCTCGTACCAGAATGGTGAAGGATTTACCCATATCACGCCGACGATACAGCGGATACCCATTTGCCTATATTATTGCCTCCTCCGGAAAGTCACGGGGGTAACCCTTATGACAGGTGGAGACAACAAGGGGGTTTAAATCTTTCATACACAATGCATGACTATTTCCTCCAGCACACTGGCTATGCACCATAGTATTCGGGATAATACCTCGCAACTCCTGACCCATAGGATCATTCACAGTTGGAAGCTCTACGGAAATAATCAGGTCAATGGGGGCAGCTGTCAGGAGCTCTGGGTCTGCTCTCAAGGAGAGCAGAAGGTATAGATGTGGCAGTCCACACTTCTGGTACTCGATAGTCCAAACCCAACCTTGCCAATACTCAAAGATGTGCTTGTCCTTTATCCGATCGAGCAGAGCATGTACCTTGAGATTGAAAACTCTAGCTACCAGATTTGGACCATCAGCCGCAGTCAGACCAGGTAGCAACTCCTGCTCAATCTCCTTCCATTTTAGGTTAGCTGCAAAGGTGATAAACAGGGACAGTTTGCCAAAGTGGCGAACCAGTGCCATGCTGTCGTGGTACAGCTGCGGCATGAATCTATCACCCCCCACATAGCTAGCTGGCAATATAATTCTCCTCCCCACCTCATTGAAGTTGACATCATCTTCGCGCAACAGATCCTCCAGGCCGTTGTACAAATCTGTCCGCAAGCGGGCCTGATTTGATTGCAGCCAGCTGAGCTTGTTTTGATCACAGATCGCTCAAGCATCAATAGCAAACTGCTGCAACAGCCTTTGTGCCCGGAGGATAGTTGATGGCGCATCAGTCCAAGTATGGAGGCGGAATCTGTAGAAGGCTCTCTGAGGAAGTCTATCCTTCTGAAGATTGTTATCAACCATATTCAGGGTCATCCCCCAGTGCCAGTCAGGTTCCCCGCGTGGAAAAAGGAGAACGTAGTGACGAGACAGCTAGGAGGCATGGTTAGGATTGATGATAGAGAATCCTCAATGAGGCACCTCCCCGTTTAATCGTTCCGCTAATACAATGTCCCTAAATCCCCTTGTTCCATATTCCTCTGGCAGAATCATTGATACCTCATCTGCTATTGGTATATTTGCCCGTCTCATGCCCGCCCCCAACTCTTCAATCAAACTCAACTGTAGATCCAGGATGATGCGGAAATTCCGGCCCTACTCAGACAGTTAAACAAACCTCTCCTTTGCAGTAAGATACATCTGAATCAGGGGACAGCAGTCCTGCAACATCCTAGTAAGTGAGCTGATCAAGGCCGCATCCAAATCACGAGCTCTTTCAGATCGCACTTGGGCTGCATAGGTCGGATGATACAGGTAGATTTAAGAATATAGGGCATCACGACCAGCTGGTGGTACCAGTGGTCCTTGGTAATGGTCGATCAGCCCATGAATCTGGAAAAGTTGAAAACCTTCTCCAATTGCGGTAGGACGATCATCCATGTTGTAGCGAAGTGAAGTAAATACAAACTAGTTATTCCAGCATGAAAGCTGTCCATGAAACGCCCTTGATTGACTATCCATTCCAGTCATCAAGGGGTTAAGTGGTTCTGGCAGCAGCTGCAATTTCTCTACCCGCGCATCACCTCGCTTACAACAGGACTCAAAAGTACCTGGTTGTAGATTCGGTGCTGATCATGATCGCTCAGCAGCCCAGTGCAGGGCATGACAGCCACTGCAAACAACATTCATGGGACCCAGATTATGCTGTGTCCAATGTGATCGCTGCTCAATAAAGGCTGTGAACCTTGTTACCTGGATTGCCGACATTACAGGTACTGGTTCCACAGGCAAAAGTGGAGTAGCTGAGCATTACTCTCCGAGAGCTGGGTGTCGCTAATTTCTTCCTGCAACCTATATCCCCTCTATTGGCTAGCAATCTATTTAGTCTATTTCAATCTTGTAAATAAAAGACAGGTGACAAACCAAGTAATTCCGCCAAGACCGTCTCAGGTTCCCATATCGGTCCGTGTCAAACTCCGCTATAGGCTTGTTCTGCCGATACCGAGTGCACCTGCGTATTTCTCATACCTTTTCGGTAATGTATTTGAATGTTAGTAACAGTCTTGTGTATCTATGATCTGTGACCGTACCTGCATCCTTGGCCCACACCTCCCCTTCCCACTCCAGTATCTCTAGTGGAAGAGAAGATACCATTGCTGGCACTCCAGTCCCTACCAGATTCCCTGGCAGCCGATCTTGTCGGGCCCCAACCATTAGTGGCACACTTAGTATTGGAGAACTCACCTGTCCCTATTTTGCCTGTTATTTCAGTTTAACTTTAATTATTTCAGTAGTTAATTGGAATCCGGACTCGGAGGAAAAGAGTACAAACCAAACCTTCCTGAGGCTTGTTCCCCATGTGATCCTGAAATTCCGCTGGCATCTCTACTCGGGGGACCACATGGGGTGGCACTCTGGCAATCCACTGCCTCTTCTATTTTCTCACATGATTATTTCAGAATGTGATTCAAAACTGGAATAGTTGTCCTACTTCATTTCTTGCTCACCAAACATTTGCCACATGACTTTCTCCGCCTGCCTTGCTGATCCACCCCAAAGGTCTCCGTAGGTCTCTGTACATTGCACTGCGTACAGCGTTGCATTTTATATACAGATCCTCCTAAAATACCAATTAGAGATAGGAAAATTACATTTGAAAACCGGAAATTGGAGAGGGGATGATAAGTGATAATTATGTATTGTTTTATTGTTGAGTTTGAAAAAAAAAGATAGAGAATGAGAAAAAAAGAAAAAAAAGAGGTTCGTTCAATATCAATGGTTGAGCAGGGAGGACAGAAGAGGAGGAGGAAAGAAGCATTTAAATCAAACAAGAGTACAATATTTTTTTGCTAAATTCATAGTATCAGTGCCAGCCCTCAATACTAAACTTCATGAGAAGGATTATAGGTTCTAGGACCTACCTGTCAATTCCCATTTTCTTCTATTTAATTTTTATTTAATTTTTTCCCTTTTTATTTTCTTGTTTGCTTTGTTTTTTTTTTTTATTGTTTTTTTGGATTCTTCTTTTTACATATTTCTTACTCCTCTATTTGAGTCTTTTTCTTTTTCTTTATTGTTGTCTGCTTATCTTTCTTTTCTTTCTTCTTTTTTAGTCTTATCTTCTATCACTTCCTTAAATTCCAATCTGTTTGTTGCTAATATTCTGTAACTGGATTACTTCTTCATTGGTTCTAGTTGAGATTCTTCTTTTCTTTTTTCTTCTTACTCCCTATATGATATACATGATCAAAAATATTTTTTAACCAGAGCTGATCTCAGATACACGTTCCCAGAAGTAGAACGTGGTGCAGGATTGATCATGGTTTGACATTCTCAGAAGTAGATGACGGTGCAGAGTTGATCACGTGGGCACGGTACCAGAATTACCTTGTGGTGCAGGGCTCAAAGGGTGGGATCTTATAAGATGGAGTTCATTTTCCTGATATGTTTTGTGGTATGATACATATTAGACTTGAGGCCCCCTCAAGACCTTGAGGGTCCATCCATACAATTTATTTTTACAAATTGATTACGGCTTTTAGAGTTGAAATTTATTTTAAAACTTAAAGATATGGTTTTATTATTTGTTGTTGTAGTATAAACCTAATTCTCTATGAGGGCTTGGGTAGCTGGTAACTATATAATACTTTTATTTACTAAGTTAACTTTTTCTTAATTGGATATATAAGAATCAAGATCAGGATTTTTTAAAGGACAACATCATGTTATTCAATAGTCAGAAATGGCTATAAATTTAATGATATATTGGGTGCATGTATTCCTTTAACTTGACGGACCAAAATGTTGTGGCTAGCCTTGTTTCGTATATAAAACGTTCAGTTGACTTCAATGAAGACAGATGTTTAGTATCTTCTATGGGAATAGAAATTGAAGAGTTAATGTTACCCTACAGAATTAACTTCATCGTACCATAGTACATGCAGGGAATATTTAATCATACAATTATACATTTTTCAGAAGCTTGTTTTATATGCAGCGATTAAAAAGCAATTAACTATATAAAATGTAAATGTACCACTAACAGCAAGCTGTACTGGACTCAGTTCCCCAGTTAAGTATGAACCATATTGCTAGAATATGAGAGTTAACCCGGCCTGGCAATCCCAATAGCAAGTATATACTCCTTAGTCACTATTAAGCAGGACCTCAAGATATACCACATTTTCGGTTACAGTAGGAGTATTGCTAGATGGCAGGAGTGTGAGGCCATCTAGTGAAGTTACGCATAACAGGGCAACATAGAGCTGTCCATGTGTGAAAGCACCAGAGCGCAAATCAATACCCACATGCTCCAATGATTGATCCTGTGATTTATTTACGGTTATCACAAAGCAAAGCTGAACAGGAAACTCCTTGTGCTCTAATATGAACAGCAAGATCATCATCCGTTGTAGTCAACTTGCTTCGCGGTAGTAGCTGAGTTTCACCCTCCCACTTCCCACCAAGGATAGCGACTTTGAGACAGTTTCGACTCATATCCAATAACCTAACCCGTGTACCAGTGCACATCCCCCGCTTCGGACTCAAATTGCGGATAAGAATTAAATGAACTCCTATCTTGAGTGGAAGGCACGATGGAGGAATTGATGGCATGTTAATACATTGTAAATATTCTACCGCTGGGGCATCGGCAGCTGCAGCATCTTGGCTGAGCTCCACATGATTCGATGCCTCATAGTGGTGTTCTGTACCAGGCATTCTATCTAGAAGTTTGTCATTAAAGTCATTCACCATCTCATTCTTGAAGGCGAAAATTGCACGACCAATTAGACAATTAGACTGTGGTGTAATGTAACAGCTTCCTGTAACAGAGCCTGTGGGTAAAGGTGATCACAAAGATCATCAACGGTACTAAGCCTTCTAATATTGGGTGGAATTTGAACAGTGCCATAATGGGTTAGATTGGTCACCAGATTTTTAAGGAAGTCTAAAAAGACTTGGTTCATGGGATTAACCGCTATCCTCATACTGGTTTTTAATGGCAAAACCTGCAAGCTATTCCAAAAGGAGCTGTGCTGTATGCAGGCTTTCACAGTTACCTGCCTTGAACCATGCCGGACTACCAGCAAGATTTGGGCAAAGTCACCACCTAAGACTGTAGGGATTCCACCAAAGAGAGCCCTCTCAGTAACATGACAAATGTGTTAGGCGGCAGCAAATTCCAAGTCAGGCGAATTGTAGCTAGGGCCAATAAGGTTTCTCGAGGAGTGGTCAGGAAAGCTCGTAATAATAATAGGTATCAAAGTATAAGGAATATATTGATAAGATCTCTTCTCCGTTCACTGATGATTTTGAAAGCCAAGGATATTTTTTTTTTCTTTTTTTGGTTTAACTCATATATTCTTTGTTAAGGTACAAGAACCTGCATGGAGCGCTAGCTATGGTAAAAACAAAACCTTAATATCAAACGCAACAAATAGCAAAGAAAATCTCTCCATCAAAATCCCCGCATGTGAGTAGTACAACCCACCGCGCCCACCAGGGCGACTGATCACAAAAGGAAAGACAAGTCCCCTCCCTCACGAAGGAAACATAAAGCAAGAAAAGTCAAGCAAGCTAGGAAAGACCAGAGAAAGAAATGCAACTTCAATCTGAAACAAGATTGGGACCGGGCGATGCCCGTACCCCGCCCATTGCGGGGGGAAAGTTGGTTCTGGTATCAGAGATGTATCGTGCCAGGCCCCATAAGAGGTCTTTATCAGTCCCGAGGGGAGGCTCACAGCCCAGAGAATCTACTCTCAGGATATGGAGCAGTCTCGAGGGGGCCTTCGAGGGGCAGGAGAGGACGCTGTGTTGCATAGTGTCCGGCCCAAGGCCGCAGGCAGAGCAAGTTGTGGGTTTGTCCAGATTGTTCCAGGGGGTACTATGTGCTGCTAGATAGCTCTTCCCAGCTCTCATCTGATGTATTCTTCCAGCGAGGAACTGATCCAGCCCCATGAAGGGGTGCGGGGCCTGTGGTGGAGGATAGGGATAGTATAAAGGGGGGGGGGCCTGCAGCGCCCAGTGCTGAGAGGGGAGGGACTGAGTGGTGACTTTCAAGAGAGAGTACTTTTGTGAGGAGGAGAGAGTGTTGACCGCACTGGGGACCAGGTGCCTGTTCAGGCCTGGGAGGGTTCCCCTGCTAGCGATACGTACCAGGAAGTAAGCTATGCCGTCAATCGGAAGGTGGGAGCATACAGCGGGAGAGGGCCTGGGAGGCTTCCAGAGAAGAGGATAGGCGTTACCCTTCAGCCCAACTGACAGAGCGCGATTGGAGTCTGGGGCCCTCGCTGCTGAGGCGGAGGGGAAGGAGAGGGGGAGCCTGGCCGAGGCCGGATTTATCTCAGGGGGCGAGCAGGCCATCCTTAAAGCTGCCATCCGGCGCTCGTGAGGAAGGAGGACTACCAGAGGGGGGATGCTTGCCTCACATGGGAGGATTGAGGTAGGGGTAGAGTGGAAGCAGTCGGTCACCTAGCGGAGGACGTGGTTCCAGAAGACCTCCATCTTAGGGAGTGCCGAAGGGTTGGGCACTGGAAGGTCAGTGCCGTAGGTGAGACTGGGGAGGATGAGTCCGACAGCTAGCCTCCGGTTAAGATAACGAGGCAGGCCCTTGCCGGGGGAAGAGAGTTGTCTTATGATAGCAAAGGCTCCCTGGGCCAGCGCCAACCGATTCGTAAAGTGAGTCGAAGTTTCCAAGCTAGGAGTGAACCAGTAGCTGAGCCAGCAAACCAGCCCCGCAGGGTGGAAGAGAGTACTATCCAGGGTGACCGGGGTGCGACAATGAGTCCTGTAATCCCTTGAGGTCCTCCAGTGAGAGAGTTCGGTCTTGGGCATGGAGAAGGACATACCAATAGCGCCTGCCCTCCTCTTCAGGGCGAGAAAGTAGTGCTGCAGACGCTGCACATTGCGTCTGTAAGAGGGAGAAGCCACCGGGACAGTGAAATCATCAACATAGGAAAACAGAATCCCCTTGGAGATAGTTAAATGAAGAGGAGATATATAAATGACAAATAAAAGAGGAGAAATAGGAGACCCCTGTGGCGCGCCAACCTGAACAGGAGACAACACATTAGGAGACCCTTGAAAGAGAAGACGACAATGTCTGTTAGAAAGAAAAGATTGAATCCAGGCGTAAATGTACGGGGGCACCCCCCTGGACTTCAAGAAAGCAGTCAGAGTTAAGGAATTGATGTTGTCAAACCCCGCCTTGATGTCAAGGAAGAGTGGCGAGGCTTTGAGGCCAGGTCTCTGAAGGCATCGGACCTCGTGAGTCAGGGTGGCGCAGGCGTCATAGGTGCTGAGACCAGGGAGCGAGCTGCACTAGTTTGGGTTATTCAAGCGACAAGCATGGGCGATTAAGCACAGGCGAGAGGTGATAATCCTCGCCAAGATTTTTGAGACAGTCGGGAGGAGGACAATGATGCGGAGGGAGGCGGGAGAGGAGTAGTCAGGTTTCCCCAGCTTGGAGAAGACAACTCCATTGGCCTTTTGAAGGGAGGGCGGGTGGAAGGCGAAAGAGAGCAAAGGTGAGAGGAGGTTAACGAGGAGGGAGGGATTGGCTGCATGGACCTTCTTCCAAACTCCATAGGGGATCTGGTCAGGACCTGGGGCCGATGAGTTGGAGGACTTTGACAGGACCCTTTGGACCTCCTCGGGGTGGAGAGGGGGTGAGTCACCAAAAGGCCGGAGGATGGATGGAGTGGGAGCAGAGGTTTTGTGTGGCAAGAAGTGGCTCAGAAGAGCCGAGTTAATCTGTTCGGGAGAGGAGAGGCCGGGAAGGAAGGAAAGCAGTCAGGAGCCCTGCTGGTGGCGAGCCTTCTGGCTGTCCAGACAGAGCGAGAGTCAACCTTGGCCAGAAGCTCATCCAATGCTCAGCATTTGCCTTCTTAATAGCCTTAAAGTAGAGAGAGTGGGCCTCAGGGGCCTCGGCATTGAGAGTTGTAGAGGGGGAGGTGCGGGACCTTCTGGCTGCCACATTGAATGCACGGCGGAGCGAGGTCAGGAGGGGGGACCACCAGGGTTTGGACCAAAGTGAGGGACGCTTTAGCGGGCCCGGGGCCAGGAGTAGGGCTGAGAGGGCACCAAGGTGGCGGTCGAACCAGCAACTGGGAGCAGTTGCTGTAGGGAGGGGAGGCGGCAGTGGCACCTCGACCCCCTGCAGGGCGTCGAGTACCGGGGGCCAATCCATCTTACCCTAATCCGGGCTTGGAGGGGCCTTATGCTTTAGGGGAGAAGAAAAGTTTAACAAGAATTGGGATGTGGTCTCAGCCAGTGGAGGGGAGGTCAGCTGACCAAGAATGATGGAAGGGGGCAAGGGCCTTGTTAGCAAAGGCCAGGTCAAGAACGCCGGGCCTAGTTACCAAATCAAAGGGGAATCTGGTGTGGATGCCAGGGGTATTGAGAAGGCTATAGCCAGCCTCGGAGGCAGCCTCAAATTACGGGGAGGAAACCAGCAGGTCTTGGTCTGAGAACTGCCGTAAAGGGTGAAACAGGGGGTGATGGAGGCTAAAATCACCAAGGGTGAGGGTGGGAAAATTATGAAGAGGAAAAGCATCAGACGGGGAAACTGTCTGGTGGTGGGAGGAAATGAAATGAATGGAATAGAAATTGTAAATCCGAAACACATGGAGAGTAGGCGAAAACAGGCCCCTAGGCGAGTGGATATCCAGTGCCATAAGGTCAGGCCGATCAAAAAAACAGGGAAGAACAGGGTAGGCTCCGAGGAGCTCCTGACAAAAAGAAGAAGGCTACCTTAGGCTTGCGGCCTAAGGCGACAGAAGGGGAGAAGCATTTATACATAGAAAAGGACGGCAGGTTCCCCTGCCAGACCTGGGGGTCTTGGAGGGCCACTACCTGGGGAGGAGATGATAGCGCAGCGAGGCTGTTGAACAAGGAAGGAAAAAAACATTCCTGCTCCCTAAGCAGTTATGTTGAACAATGGAAGGAAAAGGCAGGAAAGAAGGAGTTGGCGGCAATCGGTCCACCAGGCTTGGGTCCATGAGTTGTACTATCACTTATGGAAGGAAGTAGGAGGGAGGGGAGATGGGCTGTTGGATTCCCCTAGGGAGGCAAAGAAGGCAGCTGCCTGGGAGGAGGATGCGGGAGCATGAGGCACTGGGGCGGCGTGAGGTCATGGGGTGGCCAATGGGTCAGTCAAAGGAAGGGGAGGGGTCGGTGCATGGGCACTGCCAGGGGGGGCCTCATCCTGGTCCATGGAGTCCGCGTCATTCGCCACCTCGATCCCCGCCTCTGACCCGGAGGCCTGCTGGGGCGACTGAGAGGGACGAGACGGGCTGGAGCTGTCAGTGGCGGGATGACCACCGGAGCAGTTAGAACACTTTGGGGGAGAGGCTGGGCACCAGCCGATGACGGGCTTGAGGAAGCCCAGCTTGGGGCATGTTGGGTTGGGGCAACGATGGTTGCCTCTGGTATGGTTTGAGGCCCAGATCGGGCAAACGGGAATGGTGGCAGCACATGCTGGGGCCGGGTGCCCGAACTTTGGGCAGTGTCTGCATTGCATGAATTTGTTCTTGGAGACCGCATTTTGAACTTTGTGGAGCTTGGAGTAGAGGAGGATCTTGCACCCGATAATGGCCACATCGGAGGGAGCGACGATAATGACCACTGAGGTGGTGGCCTTGCGGAGGAGGGGGTCAGGCTAGAGGTAGCGAGCAACAAAGATATCGACATCCTTGGCATTTTTGACGGATTCGGCAAGCGCGGGAAAGAGGTCGGTTTAGGCCTGTGGGAGGAAGGCAACTGGGAGGCCGTGAATGACCAACTGCACCTTGTTGGGTACGGGACGGAAAGGACTGTAGGGATTATTCCCTAATGGAAAGGACTGATTGATTTTGTTGGCAAGGGCCTCATAGTAGGGGGAGTAGCCGGTGGCTGGCGTAAGGGGGTCAGTGGCAAGGAGGGTAATTGTGCCACGTGTGTTGACGGTGGCCGAGAAAGAAACGGGGAAAGGAAAGTTTGCCTCTTGAAGGACAGAGGCTCCTAGGTTGTGAGCAGTGGCCACCAGGTGTGTTGCATCAGGATGGGGGGCCGGTATGGTACGGGGAGCGAAGCAGCGTCATTCGGAAGCAGGAAGGGGGGCTGCCTCCCCAACCGGTGGGGCAGGACCACCCGATGCCGCGACTTGGGCTGCGGTGGTCGCCTTCTTCTTGCCCTGGCCACCCAGGTGTTTAGCTGGCCCCCTAGAGGGGCCTGCCGCACTGGGGTAAGAGGAGGAGGGAGGAATTAGGGTCAGGAAGGAGGCGGCGGGACCCGGGTGGAAGGTAGACTCTTCTGGGAACTCGCCTTGAGCAAACTGGAAAGCAGCGAAGGAGCGGGGATGTCTTGCGGCGAAGGTGCGTAGATTACCATACCACACACCATCTACCTGCACTGTGCAGTCGACGTCCTCAACAGGAATGTCCAGGACGTATCCAGGAGGGGCACGGTACTTCGCTCTGGGTCGAGCTTGTGGAGGGGGAGGTGGTGGCGGCCGCCTGCCCTGCTCCGGAGGCGGAGGGGGAGGGCCCTGAGGGGCAACTGACAGGTGGGCAGCCGATGCTGTGACTCTTAAGGAGAGGTCCAGGACCGAGGCTTTGAGTGCTGGGAGAGAGGGAGGATCATTTGGGCCAGCAGTGGAGGACTGCTCAAGGGCCTCCAGTCCTTGGATAATGCTGCCGATCCCGGAGAGGGCAGTGCAGAGAAGCGGGAGGAGGATGGCTGCTCCTGCCAAGAGGTCTTGAAAATCAGAATCGGATGCTGGGGGGAATCACGGGGGCCGCCCATCCGATGTGACGGAGAGTGCGGGCTAGCTCTTCTCTAACAAGTGGGAGGTGAGTGGGGAGGGAAGGGGTGGGTGCCCTAGACTCGTAGGGCGAGGCACAGCTGGAGGCACGGGAGCCAGACCTTGAAGGGCCCAGACCAGACCCCAGCATAGTGAAGCGGGCTCTCCGGGGTAGGGAGGGGGCTGTACACTTAGAGACTGAAGCCTGAGCGAGGAAGGAAATAAGTGTGTGGAGATAGTTGCCACGCAAAGCCCAGGAGTTTTGCCTGGCCGAATGCGGTAATGTTTTTAAGTGAGAGGAAAGTAGAGGGCGCATGTTCTGAAAGCCATGGATTTGGTTTTTTTTTGTTTGACTCATTTTATTATTTATTTATGAAAGAAAAAGGCATATGAAGCGCTAGCTATGATGCCTAAAAAACCGCCCCCCCCCGGACCAGGCCAAACTACACGGCTAAAAAAACCCTCTGGGGTAGAAAAAACTAATCCCGCCCGAAAAACTACGAACCAAGAACCCCCACCGCCAAGCGACAAAAGAAAGCTAGCTAGCCGACAATGAACCAAGAACCCGCCAAAGGCCCAAGAACGAAACACCTAAAGGCAGAGACCCAAACAGAACCCCTAAGGGCCAACGATCACAACTCAAATCCAGTATAGGAATCCCATGGCCATATGGCGAGGACCAGGGGAGGGAGCCAAAGCCCCGGACGCGAAGGGTATAAGGGAAACCACCCCGAAGGCGGCGACCGGGACGTAAGGACGGGAGGTGTGTGGCAGGCGTGCCAGCGACCGTGTGCCCTCCGGGACAACCGACGAGTTGAGGCAGTAAGGTTCTAGCTTGAGAGGAGGTGGCAGTAGAGTGCCGGCTGATCGGACCGTAGAGAGGGGGAGACGAGGGGTAGACCCAAATCTGTGAACAACAACTATTGGTAACTGCATTCGTGTCCGACTAGGCCGCCTCTTACGGAAGCAAGAGAATGGAGAGATCGACCGTAGCCTGTTAGCTGTTCTCTCCTACTACAACTGTAGTCCTAGCCGTCTGTTGAGGTTGCAAAAGGGGGGTTGCCGACAGTGCCAACGCCTAAGGCAGTGTAACGACCCTGCGTTATAGAGCTATGGCAACCTAAGTCTACGTCCATACATAAGGCCAAGAGATTATATGGTAGACTAGGAGGGCATGCCTGAGCATGTCCAGGAGATACCCGATGGTCCGGGAATCGCGAAGAACAGAAGGTACTTAAGAAATAGGTGTACCTAAGTAGTGGAAGTGATGTGACCACATCGGTTCCGGCCTAAGGATAGGTCGGAAGGCCGGGTGAGTTTACCCTGTCCAGGGAAATCTCGTTACCCTACCATGGAGACCAATTTCGTGTCACCATGGACATACTTACCCTACCTTTGGGACACTATTACCCTACCTTCCGTCGGAAACGTTCTCGGAAAGATTCCGTGTAATGTTAGGATTGTTTGTTACGCAATGACGATCGACGGGCACTTGCTTGTATATTGATCGGAAGACTACGGGAGGAGCTAGAGTGCTCCGAACATGCTGTAACTTGACAGGATTATTCCTAACAGGTACCTGGGGCCCCAGGGTTTGCCCCGGGCGTCATGGGCCAAATGGGGTGGAGTTGCCGTTATGGTAGTTAAATGGAATCTATGAAGACATGTCCATAACACTGTATGCATCGTCGCCGTCCGTCCGACCGGAGGCTGTTCGCAGGATATATAAGGGGGCCAAGGTGAGAAGGTCAGGTACCTTCTCCAAAAAGAACTGAGTAAAGCGGATCAAAACTGACGGAGTTAGCGTGATCTATCCGGAAGGGTCCCCAGAGTAGTCCCGGGTAGTGCCGGAGACATCTGGGAAGGTTTTACGCCAATCAAGCCTACACGTGCCCCTTTGCCGTAGGCTCTTTGTGGGTTGTTGGGAGACTCTGATAGCATGATACTTATCACGCTGAGTGGTGTGCCGAAGGTAAGGGACCAAGGGTAGCGCCCACGGGTCCCGCCACCGACACCGCTCTACGTGGGAGCGTCGTAGACCCCGTAAGTTCGCAATCAAGAAAGGTAGAACTTAACCGGAGGACACCTGATGTCTACGGGTGCTTGCATAGTTCATAGCACATGGGAAGAGGGTCATTTAGTTAGCTTTCCTAGGAGTCTCGACAGTTAGCCACTGAGGAGACACCGATGCGCAGAGGTTTTCACTCCGGCAGGTGTATTGGTAAACACCTCGCAGAAACCAATGTGCATATGGGAGATTTCTGCTAGAGTGCTCTGACAGCTTAGGCACTTCGGGGATGCGGTAATGGTGCCGGCAACCCTTACGGAGAAGGGCATGCTCATGTTGGTCGGGGCGACCTGATGGGGGAGTGTTTGGTATAAGTCTGACTACTTGAAGCTTATACGAGAACTCTCCTGCCCCGACACAAATCAACATCCTCTCGAGAGACTTTAATTGAGATAAGCCAGAGCTTAACGATATTAAGTTTTACCGTTTACTTTTATTCTTTACACTTTACAAGAGTTATGTTCGAGAGATTCGAAGTTTGGTGCGGTCGCATCCTCAGGAACCATCTACCTGAGGGAGCCCCCGTTACAGCCAGGTGGGATAGGAAGAGGAAGAACATCGTGAAGATGAAAAACCCTAACCAAGGATAGAACCAAGAGAGCCGATAAATAAATAAAGGCCTCAAGGGAGAGGGAGAGTGGGCCCACCTCCTGTAGCCGAGGCTAGATGGAGGGAGATGGGGGGGGGTGCTGGTGCTAGACGATGAAAGCCACGATAGAAACCATGGTGTTGAGTTTTCAATTGCCGGAGGTGTAGCGGAGACGGAGGATGTTCTGAAAGCTAAGGATGTTTTGTTTTTTGTTTGACTCATTGATTATTTGTTTAGGGTACAAAAAACGTAAGGAGCGCTAGCTATGACGACAAAAAAGCCATATTCC
>LN891260.1:91842-103774 GCA_900010015.1 Tuber aestivum
CTGTGCGGGGTAGTGAGGGGGCTGTGCACTTAGAGACTGAAGCCTAAGTGAGGGAGGAATTAGGTGTGTGGAGATGGTTGCCACGCAAAACCCTGGAGTTTTGCCTGGCCGAATGCGGTAATGTTTTTAAGCGAGAGGAAAGTAGAGGGCGCGGAGCGTGACTTAAAAGCCAGGGAGGCACCTCGATATTTATATTCCGCGTCTGGGTGGTCGCAGCCTACATCCAATCCCCTACTAGTCCTGTACCTGCCATACTAACGATTGAGAGTCTTTCGGAGTGCGAGTACTCTTTGCCCCTGAAAACCAACTTCCCCGCACTCTTCCCTGGTGGAGTGATCAGCTCCGTCAAAGGACTCATCAATGACTCTTCTATGTGCATAGCTAAGAGTACATGAGGATGATAACTAACTCGACTAATCAGCTGTTATTAACCAATGATCAACTAGTCTCCAAATGACCCTAGTTGACGTGAGCAGAGGATGGTACGGCTACTTCTCGGAATAGCGCACCAACACTTCCAGAGGTCGTAGCTCAATAACTAACCCACCAATCTGGTTCAACTGAGTCTTATCTTATAGAGCGGAGCTCCTTCTATGTTATCCAGCGAAAACCCCTTGGTCGCATGCCTCGTAACTCCGCGGAGTGGGCTGCATAGACGCCTTATCGTTACGTGCGATAATATGATATCGTCACGATAACTACGGCGGGGCCCGGAGTCGAACAGGTGACCTTATGCATTTAGTCACGTGCCGCACCGATTACCCTTCAATGTGTAACAGACCACCTCGCCCCACCATGGATCTTCCTCCTCCTCCCTCCCTGGTGCCCCGCACGTCCGACCACCCCTTCCCCCCACCTTCAACCTTCCTTCCCTTAATCCTTTTTTGCTCTGCACCCCCCGGGACCCTGGATGTCCCACAACCACGCCCCTCCTGCTAAAAAAATTTTCGGCCTGCTTCCGGACCTCCAATGCCTTAGGGCAAGAGGGCCCGCAGGGTACTAGACAAGGGCAAGCAAGTATAAATAAATCCTCGCTTGTTCCTAGGTGGCAATACTAATAGCAATTTCATATAGACATCCGAGTGAGCAGCCCCCTCCCCTGGTGAACCAGCCACCAAACACCGGAAAGATTTGCCTCGCCCGACCACTCAGGTGGTGGAGGGTGAAAGATCATGAGTTATTAACCAGAGGGGACGTCCCAAGGAGTTGGAGTGACCCTTAGCTAATGGTGGACTCGCAATATATCTAGTCGTATTCAGGAGTCTGGAGTGAACAGTCCATATACGCCAGCAGTGGGAGACGGGAAGTAAGTCAAGTATAACCAACTCCTGGGGAGCGTAACCAAGGCTAACTACCAATCAATGATTAGGGGGTGCTAGGGCGATAACACCTATGCGAAGAATTGGTGTGGCTTCAGCGAGCCTCCCGGCCCCACCGGCTCCTACCTGACGTGACGTGAGTATATTAAACCTGGAGCTATGACCCGCATGTGGGATCCGACCCCGCTGACGAAGGACTAGCTGGAGTCAGTCTTTGTTTTTGCCCGCTCCCTTCCCCCGGTATCGACCCACTTCAAGCTGGTGCAAATCAAGCGTCGGGGGGAAGACATCAGGTAGTTTGAACGTCAGATGAAGCTCTTGGTCAAGGACACGGCCAAGAAGCTTCAGATGACGAACGAGGACAGGGAGTTAGAGCAGGAGCGTGATGCTGATGCTGAGGTCGGCCCGAGTAAGTAACCCCTCAAACTGATATATACAGAACCTAATACTTACTTTATTAGTGGCCAAACCTGATCGGCAGTCCCCTTCTTGCCCACGGGCGATAAGGGTCCATATCGTTCGCCAAACGGGTGCTGCTCCGGCTTACCAGCGGTTTCTGGGACCCGCGTGGTACTCCACGGACCCACACCTGGGGGTGGCCGGGGGGTCCTGGAGTTACTGAGCATGCAAGAGATACTACGGGTGGTCCGGGGGCAACATGTGGAGGCCAAGGTCGGGTACCCCCGGTAACTGATCAGGGCGACTGGTCAGGGTGCCCGTGCTCTGCCCTGGGAGCCCTCCAAACCTCTCGCTCTGTCCGACGTGGTTTTTTTATACAGGGATGATGACATCCTGGCAGGGCTCTTCACTAACCAGTAGGAGTGAAAAGACCCTGTGGACCTCTTGGTGCTGGAGTTCCATCAGGACGAGGGAGATGAGTGCAACCTGACGCCCGCGCCTGCCCACGGCAGACATCCCTTTTTACCCCCGGATGTCTGGAACCACTCGGCGGAGGCAGAGGTCCCAGAGGAGGAGGAGGGCGAGGAGGATGAGGAGGATGAGGATGAGGATGAGGCGGTGGAGGATGCTGTGCTTGTTGTACCCCTTGCGGGGAGAGCGTTCGTCATTGAGGACGATCACCATAACGTAGGTTCCGCACCTAACTTCATTCGGTTAATAGAGAGTCAATCGCTAATCACATATAGCATGGAGATAGCACCTCCTGAGGATTCGGGAGTGACTATAGTCCCCCCCTGGCCTCGGCGCAGTCCAGGTTTTCCCAGTCTGCCGGCCCCTCGCATGCCCCAACTGCCACGACGCCAGAGCCCCGAAGACCGACAACCCGGAATCCCTCGCCCCGGAGAAGGGCGTCGGCAGGGCAGCCCGCGGCGGAGGAGGACCAGAAGTCCCTAGAGGCCCTACTAAATCACTAGCCATGGATGGCCGAGTTCATCCAAAAGCCACAAGCTCCCCTCGCCCCCCTACAACCTCCCCTCGCCCCCCCACAACCTCCGGCGCCCCCCCAACAACCTCTGGCTTCCCCCCCACAACCACAGGCACCCCCCCTACGACCTCCAGCTGCCCTCCAACACCCAAGATCAGGTCGAGCTAGTGGCTCCTGGGCGACTCGGCTCAGTACCAGCAGGCTCGATAGGGTAGTGGACCCCTAGTGCCCCCGACACATTCTCCCTGCCCTCTCCCTGCGCCCAGGTAAGGGCACATACGACTGGTCGTGAGGAATCCAAAGTCCGGACCCCGACGCGGGCGCTCCAGAGCGGAGCACCTCACAATCCCGACGCCTGAGCGTTCTTTCGTCTCTTGGGTTTTTTTCCTTTTCTTTGCTCTTCAGATAGTTCTTTCTTCCCCTTGCTTTTTTTGGCTATCAATTTTACCTTGCTTCAAGCCCCTTTTTCTCCTTTCCTTTTTTGCATCTTGTACTCGTCCATATTCTTAATCCACTTTTCTTGCTGCCTCATTCTGTATCGGTAGCCCTCATTTTTGCTGGCGTCCACGTTTTCTTTGCCCCTTGCCTAGGCTTGTCTTCTTAGTTAGCCCTCGTATTCTTAGTTAGTTAGATTGAAATCAAAATTTGAGCTTAATTTTGTTCCTGTGGTGCCCGCTATCGCTGTTCTAGCTTGGCGTCAAGAGTTTACCTCTGGAGCGCTGCTGTGATTGGTTTACATGATGGAATCCTCCGAGCTGCCCAGCCTAGTGGATTCGGTGTCCGGAGGTGAGGCTAGGTTCAACCAATCCCCTTTAGACATGGGCAGTTTTACTAAATAATCCACGTCGCTATACAACACCGTTTGTGGCTAGATGGACGCCAGCGCGTAGCGGTAGCACCCTTTTCATTTCCCCAGCCATCTCACCAGGCTGCCCGTGTGATCCGGGGATGTAGAGAGTCTTGAGAAAGTTCAGAAAACGTATTTTCGTACCTGACTCTTTGCCTGCAATACTGAGTGATACCATGTGCTTCCCAACCCCGGTAAATATAGTGTTTTGGTATAAGAACCGGCATGTCGTTGGCCGCAAGAGGTTTCTACGCCTACCCACTCTTATCCATCCCCAGAATACCACTTTCCTACACTTTGAATCCCAACTTGGATGCAAGATACTGCAGGTAAGTACAATTACATCATGCAAAAGGATTCTCAGGCCCATTCCCGTAGTCAGCCAAACCCCTGAGCAGATAATCGGAAGGCACTCAGACGCAGTGCCGGATCAGGGACAATGGCATTCAAAAAAGCGCGACCAGCAACCCAAGAAAAGGAAACACACAGCTTACTGAGCACACAGCCAAGCGCGTGTTCATCACGTCCGGGTTCCTCTCCACCGCCAATTGCAAGCAAAGCAGCAAGACCACCAAAGCGTCCCCGGAAGAACACATCATGGACCACAGCATATACAGAACCAGAAACCGAACATGACGCACAACTCAATACCAAACCTGTACTGGTATCTGACAATAGCCGTGACGAGTACCCAAATACCCCAGGATCCGATGAATCTGAACCAGACATCGGACCTGATCCAGATGATATTGACATCCCTCCTGGCACCACACCAGGGCGGGGTTGGGGAGCACAATCTGGGAAGAAACAAGAGCAGGAATGGACGAAAATCATTTGGATCTCAACCATGTCAGGATCACAGGACGTTGTGCCTACCCGGCAAATGCCAGTGCTTCAAAGTGGCATGATTCAGGGCATGGCATACAGTCCCACGATCCTTCCAGCATCAATTTCAGCTCCTGATTCATTTCCAGCCGACAGCAGACTGGCAAGCTCGTCGGTTATCAGAAGTTCTAGCCCGGCAGTTGATCCTGTTACGGGGTAGGTAACTCTAAAGTCAAGGGAGTATACACTAGGCCCTGTCATCTTCTGTCTCGGAGATAGTCAAGAAGGCTCGTTTAAGATAGAAGTAAAGTAGAACGAATATATTGATAAGATCTCTTCTCTGGTCACTGATGATAGACTTAAAAGCCAGGGAGGCACCTCGATATTTATATTCCATGTCTGGGTGGTTACGGCCTACATCCAATCCCCTACTAGTCCTGTACCTGCCATACTAACGATTCAGTCTCCTTTGGAGTGCGAGCACTCTTTGAACCTGAAGACTAACTTCCCCACTCTCTTCCTTGGTGGAGTGATCAGCTCCGTCAAAGGACTTATCAATGACTCTTCTATGTGGATAGCTTAGAGTGCATGACGAAGATGACTAACTCGACCAATGAGTGGTTATTAACCAATCGTCAACTAGTCTCCGGGTGACCCTGGTTGACGCGAGCAGAGGATAGTGCGGCTACTTCTCGGAATAGCACACCTCGACTTCCAGAGGTCGTAGCTCAATGACTAACCGACCAATCTGGTTCCACTAAGTCTTATCTCATAGAGCGGAGCTCTTTCTATGTTATCCAGCGAAAGCCCCTCAGTCGCATGCCTCGTAACTCCGCGGAGCGGGCTGGATAGATGCCTTATCGTTTCGTGCGATAATATGATATCGTCACGACAACTACGCTGGGGCCCGGAGTCGAACAGGTGACCTTATGCATTTAGTCCCAGGCCGCAGCGATTACGCTTCTATGGGTAACAGATCCGGGTGCATCTCAACGGGGGGAACCGGGGTGTAAATCCCAGGCGCCGGAATTTTGAAACCGGACCTGAACGCCCAACACTAGGAATGGCCAAGACTTTGTTTCCCAGTTACACTCTTTTTGTTGACCCACTGCCCAATGTGGTTGCTTTGATGGCCAAGATACACAGCATTGGGTGCGAGGCGCGGCGTAAGACATCAGAGCCTGCCAACATTGAGCCATCAGAGTATATTTTGAACCTAGTAAGTAAGCAATCGATGACCGGATGCTCTGCAGATTGTTAACAAAGATAGATAGGATAAAAACACCCTGGGGTAAAGTTGCAATATGTCTACCATCTGAACCATAACATTGTAAAATTATACGAACTGCCCCAGGACCCTCCAGCTCTGCAGCGCAGGATTGAATATCTCTTAGAAGGGGATTGGTGTATGTGCGACCCTGTCGGGTACGAGATTGGTCACTGGCAGCAGAATTGGTAGACCTTGAATTCTTGCTAACACGGACTAAACTGTGCACAGGATCGCAGTTTGACATTCCTTGCGCGTCAAATCGCTGATGACGGCTATGGCAAGTATTTCGGGGGAAAGAAAATGCAAGGTATTCTAGACCCCGACTTTATAGCGGAGACCACTGGCACTATGGTGTGTTTGACTTGTGCTAAGATCTGTCATGGACCTAGGACGTAGCAGACAGGGGCATGCGTGCAACCGATGCAGTTCAAGCCTGATGTTGTAGGAGGTAAGATACTCCTGAGACTCTGCATGCTGTGTTCGACACCGATGCGACTAACATGTCGCTCTTGCGCAAGACCTCTTTACAAGGCGGGTTCGAACGTGGCGGAAATGTGCGGTGTGGGTACAGGAGAGGATGCGGGCAGGAATCCGGCGGACTATCACCGACAAGATTGAGCATCAATATGGCATCCAGGAAGATAGACGGGAAGCCTACGATGATGACTAGGATGCTGTTGCGGCGGAACTAGAGAATCGGGAATCCAGGCAATCCCACCAGCAGCCCCGCCAGCTGATCTATACCGCACCTGAATCACCTATGATATCATGACTGGTATGCTGAGAGAGCTGGAATCTATCGCAGGACACTGATGTGATATCTGATTGTGGCCAGACATCAGGGAGCCCAGCTCTAGCGTTCCGACATTGTAACCTAAGCTGCCTGGATGATACCCGAGAGCGCAGCATTGATAAATCATCGCAGGTATCACCACTCTCATTCACTTTCAGCGATTCACAAGGCATGAAAGAGGCGCCTGTAGGACCGTTGGGCAGTTGCGATTATGTAGCGTTGGGCGTATGAGGGAAGGGTGGGGACATCCAAAGATGCGGGGGAGGTGGTACTTCAGAAGAATTAACAAGGAGGAGAGGGTATTTTAGGAGAATTGACGAGGGGGAGGATTATGTGTAATAAGGGAATAAATTGCAGAGAGTTGATGTGACGCTGAACTCCATAGAGGTCATGTAGCTACTTGTACAAAATGTGAAGTTCAGGAGGCAATCATGCACCGTAAAAGAGCCAAAGGTAAGGAAAGCAGAACCAGGCCCAATGGTAGAAATTGTGAGAAAAATATAACAATCCAGACGTGCATGTGGAGAATACGACACCACAGCGAAATGGGGGTCAGGTACGGTCCAGATCACAGACGAAATATTCACGGTTTGTTCGGATTTTGCAACCAGATACCCTGATATCCGGATCAACCAAGAGTGCTATGTAGACGTTTAGGTGGGAGGATGAACATACAAGAACTGCCCAGAGTTGTCAAGGAGATAGGGCGTCGAATCCAGATGGTGAGGGATGCCGTTAACCGAGTTAGGAGAGTGGAGGATTCAGTAATTGGGATCAGGATGGAGAACAGGAGGAGTTAGGTAGTTACAGTGCGATATGCTCAGGTACTGGGGGAGTGGGACAATGAGGGGGTCCAGCATAAAAAGTCCGGACGTAGCGGGCCTCAGGAGTGACGTCCAGATGGGACCAGGGTGCGGCAAGGGCGGAGCGGGAAGTTTGGGTCCCAGCGCGCCGTGGCATCGCATCCTGAGTAACGGTTTGCGTCGTGTGGGTCGCGTCTGTCAGAGACACAGGACGCACAGGAGGCAAGCATCTTGTTTTGCTGATGAAGACCATTGTACAACTCAGCCCTTAGTTGTAACTGGTTGTATCGAAGCCAGGTGAGCTTGTGCTAATCACAGACAGCCCAAGCATCAACTACAAATTGCTGGAAGAGCCTTTCCCCGCGCATTATCGTACTCGCCTGTCAAGGGGTAGGTAACTCTAAAGCCAAGCAGGTATACACTACACCCTCTAATCTTCCATCTGGGGGATAGCCAAGAAGGCTCATAAAGATAGAAGCAAAGTCAAAGGAATATATTAATATAATCTCTTCTCAGGTTGCTGATGATAGACTAAAGCTAGGGATTTTTTGTTTCTTTTTTTCTTTTTTTTTCTTGTTTTTTTGGTTTCACTCATTTAAATTTGTCTTCATGGAACAAAAAGGCATATGGAGGACTAGCGACGATACCTTAAAAACTGCCCCCGCCACGGATGTCACGGCCACCCGGCCCGGTACGGGGAAGGAACATTGGATTTTTGGTTGCATATGTTGGCTGTCGTTTCCTTGGTTGTATAGTAGGATTTCCTTTGTTTTATGATTGGGATAGGTTGCCACACGACGGAGATTGGTGGAACATGATGGAAGGATTGAAGCTGCCTGCTACGCCATGAGCTTTCTTTTGTATGAGTGATCATGGAGTACTTCCTATCTATATAAGTGGGTGTGCCCCCTTACATTTTATGTTCTTTACATAATCTGGTAATCTCCTTCGGACACCTGTACCTAGGAATTACACTCTCTTCTATCTTGTGTCCTCTGAAACCCCCGGAGCCCTGACCCTGAACCAGTGAGCCCTGAGCCTTGTACCACTCGTTTCGACTGTACCTCCGTACCTAGAACTCAGCTGCAGATTCCTGCCTACCCTGATCGTTGTGCGCCTTGGACTACCCGACCCTCAGACGCTGTCCGTTACAACGCACCAGGCTGAATGATAGAGCTAAAAGAACCCTCGGCGGTAGAAAGAACTACTCCCGCCCGTAATCCTCCCTGTAAACTGCTCCACCCAATAACCCACACTACAAGGCGAAAAAAGCGAGCTAACTACCAGACAGTGAACCAAGAACCCAGCAAAACCCAAAGAACGAAACCCCTAAAGAGAGAAACCAAAACCGAACCCCGAAGGGCTAATGATCACGACTCAAATCCATCATAGGAACCGCTAGGCCATCTGACGAGGGCCAGCAGGAGGGAGCCGAAGTCCTAGACGTGAAGGGTATAAGGGAAACCACCCCCAAGGCGGCGACCGAGAAGTGAGGAGAGGAGGGACGTAACCGGCATGCCAGCGACCGTGTGTCCTCTGGGACATTCGACAATTGGAGCAGTAAAGTGCCAGCTTGAGAGGAAGTGGCAGTAGGGTGCGCGCTGATCCAAGCAGGGAGAGGAGCCTGAAGTGAAGAAGGTGTTTCACCTCATCTCTGGTGTAGTCCCTTGTTCTGGGAGAGATAGCGTCACTATAGTGGAAAGAGATCCCACCACCTGCCAGCCGAAGAGGCCCCAAAGAGTAGAGGAGGAGTAGACCCAATTCCATGAACGACAACTATCAGTAACCGTATTTGTGTCCGACTAGGCAGTCTCTTATGATGGCAAGAGAATGGAGAGATCGACGGTACCCTGTAAGCTATTCTCTCCTACTGCAACTGTAGTCCCGGCTGTCTGTTGAAGGTCGACAAGAGGGTTGCCGACCGTGCGAATACCTAAGCAAGGCGGGGTAGGAAGAGGGGAAACATGATAAAGATGAGAGGCCTCAACCAGGGATGAAACAGAGGCAATCAAGAAATATATCAGGACCCCACGAGAGAGGGGAAGCACGCCCACCTCCTGTAGCTGAGGCTATATGGAGGAGGATGGGGGGGGGTGGTGGTGCCAGACGATGAAAGCCACGATAGTAACCACGGTGTTGAGTTTTCATTCACCGGAACTGTAGTGGAGATGGAGGATGAGACTAAAGCTAGGGAGGTATCTCGATATTTATATTTCCTATCTGGGTAGTCACAGCCTACATCCAATGCCTTATTGACTATGTACCTGCCATACTAACGATTCACTATTCGTTCATGAGGTGCAAATACCCTTTGACCTGAAAGACTAACTTCTCCACACTCTTCCTCCATGGAGTGATTCGCTGCGTCAAAGGACTTATCAATGAGTCTTCTTTACACATAGCTTGGCGTGCATGACCACGAAAACATACTCAACTAGTGAGTTGTTATTAACCAATTGTGATCAGGTCTTTCGGATGACTGTTGGTCATGCGAGCTAATGTGGGCATGCATATTAGTTCTCGTAACTGCGTATAGACTTCCATAGGTTGTAACTCCTTAGCTAAGCGACC
This sequence comes from Tuber aestivum, assembly GCA_900010015.1. Lineage (NCBI taxonomy): Eukaryota > Fungi > Ascomycota > Pezizomycetes > Pezizales > Tuberaceae > Tuber > Tuber aestivum. Next base: position 101,655 of record LN891260.1, read on the forward strand.
AATCAGAACAAACTAAGTCCTCTCTTATAGAGTGGAGCTCCTTCTATGTTATCCAGCGAAAGCCCCTGGGTTGCAGGCCTCATATCACCGCGGGGTAGGCTGCATAGATGCCTTATTCTTGCCTACGATAAGGAAATATTGTCACTATAACTACGGTGGGGCCCAGAGTCGAACATGTGACCTTATGCGTTTAGTCTGGTGCCACACCAATTACACTTCAAGGTGTAACATCTGGAGCTTATCCATGTATTAGCTCTAGGGATAAGCGATTAGGGCCGGTTTAGCAGGAACGGTAGGTGGATGGACTGTTCCTTTTGTTGATAATCATGGATGCAGAATTAGTGGTCTTGGTATGTTTGGAATAGAAGGAACGACTGATTTGTATGGGGGAACGGAACGGTTCCATTCGCACCCAACAGGTCCTCAATTTAGTAACTCTTACCTTCCTCCCTGCCCCACTGCACTCCCTCCTCCATACCAGGTTCTATTCCTGCCGGTCGGGTATTATCCACTTAGTATCCAATTTTTTCCCAGCTATAAGCAAACTGGATATTTCTAGGCACTATTGCCTGGCACTAGTAAGAATTGTTACCTCTCAGAATGCTCACTTACCCAGTAGGATTCTTAACAGTAGGTTTTTGAGATAAGATATATGTTTAATAGCGTAGTTAGATTAAGTAGAAAGTAGCGGAAAAGACAATACAAGTGTTTAAGTTGATAGTGGATTTGGAGGTTGTCGTTTAGCCGAGTATGTTAAGAATCCTGCCCGGCGAGCGAGTAATGCGACAGCTAATACTCCTTAACTTACAGGGAGAGGTAATAGTTCTTAGACCTAGGCCTATGTGACGTTGATGGTCAAGTCCTTTGAGTACCATCATATGGGGCCTATCCCTCTATTCTTCTCAAGTCCTCGCTAGGGACTTCTTAGTTTGATGTGGGAGGAGAAATAGTTTTCTCGTGTGGAAGGAAAGACAATTCTTGGGTTTCTTGAGATAAGTCTTAAAGAACGTAGAGGTTGGTTTGATTGATGAACATATAGGTAGGAAATAAACAAGAAGAACATGTGAAGAGCTAATACTACGGGTACTGATGACCTTTATATAGTAGCTCTTCACCTGGCGTGACTCACACTTATGCGTTACGAGACTTTGTGACTCAGAACTGTGAGTCATGCGAAATGCGTCAGCCAACTCTTATGAGTCACTGCGCAACGTATATGAAACCAATCAAAACATAAGAACCAAGTCAGGTGCGCAACTCGCCCCACCTGAGTAAAACCCACGACTCATAACTATGAGTTATGTGCGAAAATTATAACCACGAGTGAGGTACAGATAAACATAATAACAAATGGCGCCCTTGAGTGGGTCATGTGAAATCCTGAGATACTTATAGCTCAGAAATCCGAGCCATATGAAAGGTGCCTTGCTTAGTCACAGTTTGTGACAGATTAGGAATCAAGAGGGAGAAAGGAGATCAATAAGGAGGGGGGAGTGAAGTAGGTTGCAAGTTAGAAAAGGGATACAGTATTGGGGGGATTATAGAACCTGATAGAAAGATAGTTTTTAGTGTGTTTCTAAAGTGTACTTGGCTGTGAGGATAAGATAATAAGAAAAGAGAAGTACGGGAAATGAACTCGGGAAAGATTAAAGTGGCATCTCATTGGAGAGGGTGCTATAAATTAGCAAGGGGTAGTGTTTGAGTAGTTTTTAGTGGGGTAGCAAGTTATAAGGGAGAAAGCAAGAGGTAGAGAGACAGGGACGGGGACATAGGGGATGGAGGTGTAGCAGGTAGTAAGTAGTAGGTAGCAGGTAGCGGGTGAGGGGTGAGGGGTGAGAGGTGAGAGGTCAGAGGTCAGAGGTCAGAGGTCAGAGGTCAGATGTCCGATGTCCGATGTCCGATGTCCGATGTCTGATGTCCGATGTCCGATGTCCCATGTCTATAGCCAAAATCAGGTTAAGAACTCCTCCATGGTAACACAAACTTTCTCTCTTTCATCCCATCTCAATAAAAATCTGAAATTTCAAAGCTCTCTTTTCATTTTTTTTTTTACATTTTTAAGATCTCCTATCTTCTAGAATACTAATGATCTTTACCTCAGCTTTATCAATTGAAAACTC
>LN891261.1:0-10090 GCA_900010015.1 Tuber aestivum
CAGGAGACGTCCAGTCAACCGGTGCCAAACAGGGCATCTTTGTGCCCCATCCGAATGTCGCGCGGTTCCCATTTTCCAGAGCGACCCCTCGGAGCAGAATGCTTAATCAAAGAAAAACCTGAAAGTAATTTCCCCGAAATGTCCAACATGAATTAACATAACTACCCTTAAGAAATAATTGAACCCAAGGAAAGAAAGAAACCAAACTCCGCGTGCGACCATAACACCTACCTGGCGAGGTAGTCTCCCGACATTCCTATGTCAAAGACTTTGTCAGCGCTAAACAGCTAGTCATCGCGGATGGGTTCTTACCTTAAATCCGTCCCTGGAGCGACTATTCATTTCTAGTAGACCTTCACAGGTCTAGAAAATTAGCCGTTATCAATTCCTTCATAGGGTTAGGTTCTTACCTAGTTCATCACCCGTATCAACCTCCATAATGGTAGGTGAGGGTTTGCGGGCTTCCAAGAGCTTGGGGCCAGAGGGCGGCGGTCGAGACGCTTCAATACGCTTTAATCGCTTATTGCCACTAGTAGAGGATTCCACTTTTGGTCGTGACCGTTTCACTCCCGCGGTATTCCTCACAGCATGTACGACAGGAGAGGTGACCGAACACTGTCTCCAGAAGTGTCCTTCTCTCCCGCACTTGGTGCATTGCTTATTGTTGCGTCGTTTCTCAGTCAGGGTCTGAGGGATGTCTCGATGAGCAATAGCGTACTCAGACGTCCCTGCCTGCTTTCCGGCGCCAACATTAGCGGTCTTCCGCGGTTTGTTGTCCTTCCAACCCGAACCTTTCTCCTTCTTCTTAAACCTTCCAGTAGGTTTAGAAGTTTCCTTCTCTCTCTTCTCTCGTGGTCTCGTGGGTTTCTCGTCAACGAGGTGTCCGAAACGTTTATCATCCTCTAAGTTATGACCGACCTGTCGGAGTAGATCCAGGTAGTCATTGAGGCTTTCGGGGTGAGGCGTCTTTAACGCCCATGCTGCCCGTAGTTTCGCTGTTATCCCAGCCCGAACCTTATCCTTCACCTGTTGGTGGTCTGTGTAATTTAGCTTATACATCAGATCGATAATTCTGTCCAGGTAAGGAGCGCTTTGGTTGGGCTTCATCACCAAGTCATTCCACTCGAGGAGATTTGTATCCCGATTCACATTATCACCTCCGTGACTCTGCTCTAACCGTTCACGGAAACCCTTCCATGTCCGGAGCGGCCCTTTCTTGTTGAATGGCATTCCCGCTCTTTTCGCAGCCTCACGGTTGATGTGAGTGTGTATCCCCAGGTACCAGTTGCGGGCTTCGTTTTCGCGAAGAGGTATGACCAAGTTGATCTTGTCCATGTCCGTCAGACGGCAATCGGCAAAGTACTCAAACTTGACTTCGACCAGGGTCAGAAAACTAGCCAGATCCGCGATCACTCCTCTAAATGTAGGAATGCCGCTTAACTTCTCCGGCTTCCTGCGACTTGATGAAGACGAGGAACGAGATTGGTTTTGTAACCGTTCTCGTAGTGCTTCGGCCTGACGGTCATATCGGTCTTTCTTCTCATCGCTCCAGCCATTGCGACGTGGTCCCAAATAGGGTGTGATATCAGGTAGGGAATCAGCGTCATCATCAGAACTGCCATCAGGATCGGAATCACCTGGATCTCCTGCGCCAGCCCCAAAGAATCCGCCACCGGGAGGTAGGTTACCACCCCCGCTGCCCCCTGCGTTTCTGCCAGAGGTTTCCCTTGGTCTCTCATAACCATCAAAACGCTCGCCTTGACCACCACGATTCCCGTTATTCGGAGGACCACCTCCTAACGGTACTTGTGGCGGCACTGAGCCTGCTGGCTGGTTACTCCCCGACGGTATCGGGTTTGGCGCAGCCTGCGACACCTTTAACCATTCCGCTAAAGCGGGGCAGGTCTCTGGGTGTTCTGGAGGTCCTTCATGACCTCGTTGTAGACAATACCCACACCTGGGTTCTCGCTTCTCCTTTCCCTTTCCCTTGTCTTGTCTTGCGGCCGCCGGAGGACTATCTGGTACCTCAATTAGAGGGGGGTAACAGAATCGGTCATGTCTTGCCCCATATCCACGACAGGTGGGGGTGCAATAGGGTCCTCGTGTGACCGGCGGTGGTCCAAAGCCCGAAAAGCCAGCATTACCCGAAGGTTTGACTGGTGCCGACGGCACTTGGATCGGTGGCCGGCTGGGTTGGCTAGGGGTAGCTGCAACAGGGACGGGAGTGCCTTGAGAGGCCGTAGAGGGACGTTGGTATCCGCGTCGACTATTTTCGAACATTTCCAATGTTCTTTCGACACGTTCTGTGAGAGCCGGTGAGCCAGGGCGCATGACTGGCCAGGGGGCGGAAACCGGAGTGGCTGCTGGGGTCGGAGCTAGCCCTAGCGGGTCTGGAGGTGGGAGGAGGGCTTGTGATGTAGGTGCCTCAACTGGAGTCACCGTGATTGAGGGAGAGGGAGACCGTAATGGTCTCTTAGAACTTGATCGAGTGGGCCTGGGGGAAGCATGCCGTCGGATCCCTCCGATTGGGCTGATCGAATGACTTCGAGCTATTGACGTTGAGAGTGAACGAGTCGAAATGCGGGCTAAGGATTGTACTGCTTCAGATCCTCCCGCTTTTATGCTATCCAGAATCCGCAAACCTAGCGGACTTAGTTCTGGTTTGTATCGATCGTCACTAGCATACAACGTCAGCTGCTGCGAAAAGTTGTCTGGCTTATCGATCACCAAAGGCAACGCCGGTGCTGCCTCAATCATCAACACATCATTATCCTCACCGATGTTGTATCCCTCATTCCAAGCCTTCTCCAACGCGTCCATCCGTATCTTCATTGCAAGCTGGTTATTCAGCATTGCTACAAAGGCATCTTGTTGCCTTTTCATCCACGCCACCGATTTTCCTATGATTTCCTTTCTAAACACTTTCTGTTGCCCTTTGTTCCAATGCAACAGTTATTTCCGTGCACTTGTGACCTCACGGGTCACCTCTCGGAGGATGTAGGGTTCGACGTAATCGCGAGAAAATTCCGCGACAGAGATCGTAGGAGGTCCACGGGTCTCATTTTCTTCTTCTAGATGATCGTACCCCTCCGCCACTCCTTGAGCGAAGGGAATATCGTTCGTGAAAGATAATGCGGCGAGGCCTGCGTCATGAAGTATTAAATCGCGACAATGTTCGGGGACTTCGATCGGGGCTGCTTCAAGAAGCATCTTTGCGCTTGTACCGCCGATGCCCTTCACGTCGGCGATAATAGAGGCCCTAAAAATGGCTGCTTTGAGAGGATCATCATCAATGCCAAAACTACTTTCGGAACTCGACGACTCTTCTTCCATCGTGACTGCCAAAGCAGACATGATCTTGTCTCGTCGGTTTAAATCAATTAAATCAGGAGGAGAGTTAAGCGAGAGGCTCGCTTAACGATATACTGTAACGGGGGCTCCCTCAGGTAGATGGTTCCTAAGGATGCGACAGCACCAAACTTCGACTCTCTCGAACACAACTCTTGTAAAGTGTAAAGAATAAAAGTAAAGGGTAAAACTTAATATCGTTAAGCTCTGGCTTATCTCAATTAAAGTCTCTCGAGAGGATGTTGATTGTGTCGGGGCAGGAGAGTTCTCGTATAAGCTTCAAGTAGTCAGACTTATACCAAAAACTCCCCCATCAGGTCGCCCCGACCAACATGAGTATGCCCTTCTCCGTAAGGGTTGCCGGCACCATTACCGCATCCCCGAAGGGCCTTAGGTGTTAGCGCACTCTAGCAGAAATCTCCCATATGCACATTGGTTCCTGCGAGGTGTTTACCAATATACCTGCCCGAGTGAAAACCTCTGCGCATCGGTGTCTCGTCAGTGGCTAACTGTCGAGACTCCTAGGAAAGCTAACTAAATGACTCTCTTCCCATGTGCTATGAACTATGCAAGCACCCGTAGACATCAGGTGTCCTCCGGTTAAGTTCTATCTTTCTTGATTGCGAACTTACGGGGTCTACGACGCTCCCGCGTAGAGCTGTGTCGGTGGCGGGACCCGTGGGCGCTACCCATGGTCCCTTACCTTCGGCACACCACTCAGCGTGATAAGTATCATGCTATTAGAGTCTTCCAACAACCCACAAAGAGTCTACGGCAAAGGGGCACATGTAGGCTTGATTGGCGTAAAACCTTCCCAGATGTCTCCGGCACTACCCGGGACTACTCTGGGGACCCTTCCGGATAGCTCACGCTAACTCCGTCAGTTTTGGTCCGTTTTACTCCGTTCTTTTTGGGGAAGGTACTTGACCTTCTCACCTTGGCCCCCTTATATATCCTGCGAACAGCTTCCGGTCGGACGGACGGCGACGACGCATACAGTGTTATGGACATGTCTTCATAGATTCCATTTAACTAGCATAATGGCAACTCCACCCATTTTGGCCCATGACGCCCGGGGCGAACCCTGGGGCCGCAGGTACCTGTTAGGAATAATCCTGCTAAGTTACAGCATGTTCGGAGCACTCTAGCTCCTCCCGTAGTCTTCCGATCAATATACAAGCAAGTGCCCGTCGATCGTCATTGCGTAACAAACAATCCTAACATTACACGGAATCTTTCCGAGAATGTTTCCGACGGAAGGTAGGGTAATAGTGTCCCAAAGGTAGGGTAATTATGTCCATGGTGACACGAAGCCGGTCTCCATGGCAGGGTAACGTGACTTACCTAGACAGGGTAAACTCACCCGGCCTTCCGACCTATCCTTAGGCCGAAACCGATGTGGTCACGTTACTTCCGCTACTTAGGTACACCTATATCTTAAGTACCTTCTGTTCTTCGAGATACCCGGACCATCGGGCATCTCTCGGACATGCTCAGGCATGCCCGCCTAGTCTACCATATAACCTCTAGGCCTTATGTATGGGCGTAGACTTAGGTTGCCATAGCTCCATAACGTAGGGTCGTTACAATGGATCAGACGGATTCCGACTATGAGTCGGAGGGTGATCCTATGGATTACTTATCTGACTCGTTGAATCCGGATGTTATAGAGGAGTCCTGTATGGAATCACGCGGTGTGTTCGACGCGTCCTCAGCGCCCAGCGAACTGGCTATTTTTCCTGGCGCTGGGGAATCCATTGGACAGGTGAAGGGATTTGAACGAGACAACCACAATCTAGCGGAGGACCCATGGGCTCCATTCGTGTGCGCGCACGATTTCAAACTTGCATCTTGGTTTATTCACAGCAAAGTCCCCAAGTCGCGTATTAATGAGTTCTTTTCAAGTGGCCTTGGTAATTCGGCATCCGTTGGCTACCGTTCAATGCGTACACTTGAGAACCACCTCCGTATACTGGATCCATACGGGCCGTATCTGCGATGGTACGAAGGGAAAGTGGATGATGGCATGAGAACGTTATCTTTCTTCCACCGTAACCTTCTAGACTGTGTCCGATATCTTCTTTGTCAGATGACCTATAGAGAAGATCTTATTTACGCACCGCAACGTGAATACGATCACAATGGACACAGAGTATATGCTGAAATGCATACCGCAGACTGGTGGTGGGAAGTTCAAGTACTATACCAATTTCTTATCACCTTTTGACTAAAGATCTGGCTAACCTATGACAGGAAACCCTTCCACACGGCGCCACGGTTGTTCCAATTATCGGGATGTCCGATCAGACCCATCTCACCAACCTCTCCGGTGACAAGAAGGCCTGGCCGGTGTACGTTACGATAGGAAATCTTGCGTCAACTAGGCGTAACAGGCCCGGATCGATAGCTATCCTCCTTCTTGCGCTCCTACCAGTCCCTCCTAAGTTTCCCCAGTCGGCTTCAGCAAACAGATCCCAGAGAGAAATCAATGCCGACACCCTTAAAGGCGTATTCGAACTCTTATTTGAGCCCTTGCAAGATGCTACGCGCGATGGCGTCCCAATTGACTGTGCGGATGGGAACGTCCGGAGGTGCTTCCCAATATTGGCTGCGTGGATTGCGGACCATGTGGAAAACGTCGCCCTTCATGGAATAAAATCCAACGCCTGTCCTAAATGTGAGGTTCGTCGACACCAGCTAGGTGCCAACGCGAACACGGCATATCAGGCCCGAGATTATGAGACATACGAGAAACTCGAGCAGCAACTTCGCGACGAGTCGGAGATGTCAGATTCAGACGTGACCCACCCCACCATCGACGCTCTGGGTGTCAAGATCGGGCGGAACGTTTTCCACGGGCTCCGACGGGTGTCTGCGCCTGACTTGCACCAGCCCGATCTCCTTCATACAATTTGCCTGGGACTGTTTGAGCACATGATGGATTGGATTCAAGGATTTCTCAAGAAACATGGGCGACTACAAGCATTTGATAATGCTTGGAAGTCTTTGCCGCCGTACCCTGAGTTCTTTGTTCCCAAAAAAGCTTACCGTGAGGTTACGCAGTGGCAAGGGAAAGAGATGAGGAATTTGGGGCGATGTCTTTTAGCAGTTTTAGCTGTGGCGTTGAGACTGCCGGACGGTACGCAACAGCTACCTTTCAAACGTGCACTTGCTTGCGTCGGGTCATTACTCGATTTCAGTTTGATGGCGCAATATAAAAGTCATACAGCAGAGACTATAGGTTATATGGAACAATATCGTGACAGGTTTCACGCCACGAAGGATATCTTCTTAGAATTTCGGATGTCGAAACAGACACGAGCCGAACTGAAGGATCAGGTCCGGGGGATACGGCATCAGCAAGCCCAGTTGAATGAATCACACCCCAGGTCGAAGGTATGGAAAATACGCGAGCAGCATCGCGGGCAGGAGGACGACCAACGAATGGAATTGATTTAGTCAAAATGTTATTTCAACTTCATCAAGATGCATCTGCTATCTCACTTCCGTGATCACATATACCAGTTTGGAAATATTCCCCTGTATTCAACTGAATTTGGGGAGCTGGCGCATAAGGATCAGATTAAGGACGGATGGCGATGATCGAATAAAAATGACGCCTCCAGGCAGATTCTGAGCAGCTATAGTCGACAACACGCGATCCAAATGAGGCTTTTGAACCTAGATTCACTAAGACGCCAAGGAGCTCATATTCCCGCAGAGGTTGTCGATCTTTTGAACAAAACCGGTACCGGACCTGCACCGGGGGCTGAGTCCCGTCTTCAAGTCCTGAAGGGGCACCGTGGTGATGTTGCATGTCTGGTCGAATTTTGCAATGCCCTGAGTATCACCACCGAAAACATGAGTACCGAATTGATCCGATATAGCCGCCAGACGCTGCCCGCAGAGCGTCGCCTCCCCGACGATCCTGCTATACTTCGACTCCGTCACGTTGAACTACTGACGCAACTCGAAATCCCAGTTCCCGCCTTTCAGGAAACCGATATTTACGACATCCACTGGGCAAGATCTACGGGATCCGGGCTTTTTCGAAACCAGGCTAGTCGGAATGATTGGGTTTAGGTCCAGGCAGGCGGGGAGCAAATGTATGGTGCGCTCCGCGGCCGTCTTCCGGGAAAGCTCATGGCACTCTTCAAACTGCGAGATTGTAGGCACCAGAAGACAATATATCGACTCGCTTGTGTTCAGATTTTGAGTGCAGTTAACTCTGGGCATCCGTCAGAATTACACGATCTTGTCACCGTTCAGCTTAGACCCGATGCGAGAAGGTTTACTATAGTGGACATAGGCACGATACTTGGGCAAGCCCACCTGGTTCCGGAGGCAGACGGGCGATGGCTGGTCAACAGTCGCATTCATTTAAGGACGTTTAATGAAATATATTGACAAACGTCGTGCAGACGCATTGATTATGCGACACTCAGAACTTCTAACACCAGACGCGAATCCTCCGACAACAAACAGGCAATATGGGCATAGAATGATAAAGGTCTCTTGATAGCAAGCTGTATGTAGAAATAATAGAATATGATTAAGACAAAGTGCTAGAAATCAAGTGTCCGCCGGAGGATCCGCAAACCGGCTGTGAGGAACCATGACATGTTTGCCCACGAGGGGTCGTCGATATCGTGCATAGGGGACGCGAGGCAGGCTCCGATGTCTATCAGCTGATATGAACGTCGCGGCAACGTAGGGAGGCACTCATACGGATCGCCACCAGCAGACAACACAGCAGAGCGTAATCGGGAGTGTAGCGAGTGTTGCGTTTCAAGTCTGACGTTATCCCGAAGCGGCTAGAGCAGGCAGGAGGAACTGGACGGATTGTAGGATTGTCGCGCGACGCCATGAGGGAATCTGGAGAAAGAAGCCAGGAGCGGAGCGTCAGGAGGGGGTGAGACTGGGAGCTCATCGTAGGGGTTTGAAAGGAGGGTTGGCTGCCGTAGGACGTGGTCTGGATGTCGCGGTGAGAAAGGGGGGCGCCAGGCAGGAATCCTGAGGATGGAGGCTGGGGCTAAGCGTCAGGTGGTGAGGCAGACGCAAGGCCGCGAGCGCTGTGATCAGAGCGACAGTTTTGCAGTAGCAACGTAGGGACGTGATCCTGACGTTCAACCGAGGGGCCAGAGGGTACCGGAGGTGAGCATGCGAGGGAGTGGTGACGGGACGCAGGGGACGTAGGCGGGCGTCGGGGCTGGAAGCCCGGATGCACGGGACGCAGTGGGGCGTTGCAACCAGAATCAGGACGCACAGGACGCAGGAGACGCAAAAAAAAAAAACTGGGCGTCAGGACGCGCTGCCCACGCATCAGACGCAGAGTTTTTTTTTGCTGATGTACCAATCTACCTTCATACAAAATTCCTCGTCGCTTAGCGTGCCCGTAGTATACTCTTACTACTTTGTCATACTTTCGTACAAAGTTATTAAGATAGTGCCGTACCCACACATTTGAATAGGTTATGAGCCTGGTGCCTCTATAACTATACGACTTATACCTACACGCTTCCTACCTACCACGATTGAAACATTTCACCAAATGCGAAACATTTCTACCTCGAAACGAAACAATTTCATTTGAGTCGAAAACGTTGATCAAACTGAAACTTTCTTCAAAACGAAACTTTATTCCCTCGGCACGAAGTATTCTCAGCGAAACGTTCTTGGCATTCCCCCTCGCTTAAAAGTAGAATCTGCCATCCGTTTCCTCCTAATCCTCTTCTTTCCTTATGCACCGTTCAAGCGGTCCTCCATCACCCTCCCAACACTTCTCACCCTTTTGGGAGCCTGAATCAGACATCAGCTTGGCACAGCCAACTGACCCAGGAGCATCCGGGTATGCTGCAAACAGGCTTCCACTAGTGTAGGCGTGTTTGCCAATGGGGCTGGTGGTTATTAATACTGATCGAGGATTTTCAACATAGGTTACCACTTTTAACACAAGTTAACAACTTATTGCATGTCAAATTCCGGTGAACCTGCCAGAAACCAACCTCTACCTCACGACGAAAATTTTGAAGAAGAACTCGGGCAACCTCTGCTCCCTCCAGTACCTCCATTCCCTCCGGCTCCTCCTCCTACTGATCCACCTGCATCACCCCCTGGCGCACTGCCTCCACCTCCACCAATGGATCCTGCAGGCCCTGCCAACCCGCCACCGCAAAATCATTCCTCCAACTCCAAGCGAGACTGGACACCCGCCTATACATTTTGCTCAATCCCCAAGCTCACGGGCCCAGAGAACTACAGAACGTGGCGTGATATATCAGAATATGTTCTCACCTTAGTCAATTGTTGGGACATAGTTAGAGGAGAAGAAACATTACAGGAAGTAGGAGCAACTACAGGACTCAATAATGATAAAGATGCTCAAGATTCTTTCTGCCATCGTTACCAGTGGGCCTCGGCCTACTAACAGGTTTTTTTAATATTCGGACACCTTGGCGCCAAGACACATAAAAATTAGCGCCAAGGTGTCCGAATACTTTTGAAATCGGTTAGTACTTCCTCGAAACGATCGATCCAAAATGGCTCATCTTGCAGGCCACACACAAGACATCTCCTGCCATTTGGACAGCCTTCGAAGATAAGTTCGCTCATGAAAATACCTCCTCCTTCGTTGACCAGCTCAATGCGATCCTCGATTCCAAGTACGATACGTCCAAACCTATGCCGGACCACATCAATATGTACAACACCCCATGGAATCTGTAACGTGTTCACGCCGGGG